>CAKAOH010022815.1:0-11471 GCA_916701665.1 Sebastiscus tertius | reverse complement strand
TGTGTGTGTGTGATGTCGTAAAGTTCAGCGAGGTGGGTCGATGGCTTTTTAAAGAGCTTGTCAGCTGAAAGGAAGAGATATGTGTGTTTTCTGTATGTGAGAGTGTGTGGGATTATTTTAAGAGTGCGTGGGCAGAGAGCATGCTGGGAAGGTCGCTGGGTGGTCGAGGTTTAACTTCCAGGTCGATTGGAGGTCAAACTGGCCATCAGTCATGTGACGGGACGGACCGTCGTCGGGCAGATTTATTTGGTGGAGACGGCTTTTATTTTTCTATTTTTCTATTTAGATATTTGAAAACATACGTGTTACTCCTGATGCACCTTACCTGCAACTATCACAGTGGTTATATTGTTCTTACCCTCCACTGGTTTACAGCACAGTCCAGAGCACTTGCCACACCTATATTTAAGTGCCTTTACTAACTAAAACATCAGATTTATATCCAAGAAATAAGAAGTGGACATCCTTTAGTTCAGTTCATCTGCCTGCTGACAGCTCCATCAGACGATCTGTTGCTCACACTGAACGGCAATAGAGGGCGTGTCCTCACGCCGCTCTGCCCTCGTTGCTCTGCCCTCTGCTCCCGATTTTCATTACACTTAGCTAATTCTGATCACAAACTGTATAAGAGAAGTGGACATAATCACTGGGACGTCACCCGTTGGTTTGTGGACTACGGTTTTGAAGCCTCGAGTTCAGCATTTTGGCCGTCACCATCTTGATTTTTTAGAACCAGAAGAGACTCTAAAGGGTGGAGCTAAGTAACCGAACGCTGACTCTGACATTTATATGCGACCAAAATGTTATAATTAACTCTGATGAAGTGAAAACACACTTGTAAGTTGTAAGACGAAAACACGGACAACTCCCAGACCGGACAACGCTGTGGTAGCGACCTGTCAATCACCAGGTAGTCCCTCCCTAAAGCATCCCCTGCTTTATGGTCTATCTGACTCTAAATGGGACCATCATTCACTAAATGAACATCATGCTGTATTGAAGAAGACTTGAAACTAGAGATTGAGACCATAAACTCATGTTTACAATGTTTACTGAGGGAATAAATCAAGAGAGAAGTAGACTCATTTTCTCATAGACTTCTATACAATCAGACTTCTTTTAGCAGCCAGAGGAGTCGCCCCCTGCTGGCTGGTAGAGAGAATGCAGGTTTAAGGCACTTTTCAGACCCGGAGGTAGCTGCCTGATTCTGAGACAACACTACGTTTGTAAGTTTATAGTCTGTCACGTTGCTGCTCCGTAGTTGGTCTGCAAACAATTACAAAGTCAAAACAAAAAAAAAGTCAGATGCTTTGATCTGCTTCTTGACTAATGACTCCAATTATTGAGTGACTTGCAGAGCTACCGGGAGGCAATGGGATGCAGCCAGGAAGAGGCGTTCTTCCAGTGAACAGGGACGAACACTTTTAGCCGTCACATTTAGTCAAACAACAGAAAGTATAAACTAGTTTACTTAAAACATAGTGAGGCTTTAACCAGTCCCGTTGAAACGAGGCCTCAGTTTACGAAATCTAAATGTATTTACTAATATTCAGCTTTTTATCCTTATAGATCTAAGAAGTGGCTTGAATTTGATTGTTTTTTATTATTATTTATTTCAACCAGCCAATAATCTGCCTCTAAATCTGAGCTCTGATGCTTTTAATGACTTTTCAAACAACCATGTTTAAGACAAGAACCCGTCTGAATCACAATCCTTTGAACCAACAAAATACTAAATGTTTCTACTGAAACTCTATTCAGATGATATTGTAGATACGTTCCGCAGAGACTGAGACACATTAACTTTCAGGCCCGCCACACTTTGTTCAAACAGAAGTCAATTTCTTGTTCAATTCCTATTTTAGAATAAACTCTGTGGTTAATTTCTTTGTTTCCTGTTGCGTCCAGATATCAGAGTATCTGTTTACATGATCAGCTCATCCATCTGCAGAGGCCAAACTGAGAGGAAGAATATTTCAGAGTGTGTTTAAAAAAAATAAAATAAAATGCATGCAGGAACGTCGGCGGCGAGATAACGAGAAACACGGCGAGCAATATGAAGAGAGAGATGAAGGCGGGAGATAAAACTCAGAGGGAACGCTGCACGGTGGCCGACGGGGAAATGTGGCGAGGTTTGAGGTCCTGACCGCTGATAGCCATCGCATGCACGCACGCGCGCACACACACACACACACACACACACACACACACACACACACACACACACACACACACACACACACACACACACACACACACACACACACACACACCCTTAACAACTGATAGTAATCTCTCTCTCTCTGCACACACACACAGTTAAACAAAACCTGTACAGATTTGAATCTGGTTAAGACGTGATGTTCAGATACAAAGTGTGTGTTAGTGAGAGAGCGCACCACGTGAAGAAGAGGAAGAAAGAAAATGAAATAATGAGAAGAGAGATTTTAACAGAGAAAAGGAGGAAGAGACGCTGATGAGTGATGTGTGGCTGAAAAGAGGTGGAAAGAAAGAAGGAGAAAATGAAGGTAGAAAGAAAGGAAGAGTGTCAGGATTCATTTAGGAACAGACTGAACTCCAATCTGCAGCCAAAACTGAAATCTGGAAGATGTCAAGTAGAAAACTGTATTTATCAAGAGCCTCAAGAGGAGGGAATCACTCCTAACGGGCCAAAAACAACGAGGGATGGGTACTGAAACCCGGTATTAAACGGGCACCGGTGCTGAATTATTCAAGTATTTATACGCTCCGACGTTATCCGTTCTTTTATTGGTACTTTTTAACATGTTGGTGAAATTTGTTGTCACGCTGCAGCACGCATCTCACGAGTAAAAAGCCAATACTTTATCAATACTCCTGTTCAACAAGCATAAACACGATGTAAACATGTAGAAAAAACTATATTTCAATCTGCTCTGTCTGCAGTCTCTCATCCACCGCCGCTATGTTTACACAAGCACGGAGTCAAGCTCGGCTAACAGCGAATTGTTACAGACAAGCTAAAAGTCAAGCTGTCTGTATGTTGGCGAACTGTTTAGCTTAGTTTGCCACGTATCTTAAGATACGTTAAGTTTTATTTTTTTAAGGTTTTTTTGTGCTTCTGTGGAGTTTGTGTTGGAGTCTGAGTTGTGGTGGGGGCTGGTCGTTTGATGGCGTTAACGGACTCCATTTCTAACCAAGCGTTACTCTTACTACTACTTACTCTACACATGAAAAGCAGTCTACAAGCGGATAGAGGAAACGGTTAAGTTAGGTTACAACATGTTCACACTATGGGAATAAAAAACTATTTATACGTGTAAAAAGTAACATACAGTCCCTTTAAGGGAAAACATCATGGTTGGGCTTAAAACACGTACGGAAACAATGTAACACAACTACGGAAAACACGTCGCAAACGTTAATCAAAAACATGTGACAATCGTCACGTGACAAACGTCACTGACGTAACTTACAAAACAAAACACCGGTCAACAACGGTCTACAACGCGGCTCTCCTGGTTAAAAGTCCTGTGTTTGTTGGACCCGCCCACCATAAGTGGTCTTTCTTGCTTTTCATACTACGTCACTAACTGTTACCGTAGCATTTATACGAGGATGTGTTTACATTGCAGTCAGTACCGGATACATGGCGCACAAAACACATGCGGAAATCAAGAAAGACGTACTTATTGCACGCTAAACGCCTTGCGCATTATTGTGGCATTTATACGCATTTTTGTACCTCCTCTTCCTCCATCTTCCTCTCTCTCTCTCTCTCTCTCTCTCTCTCTCTCTCTCTCTCTCTCTCTCTCTCCCTGTCTTTCAATTCAGCCAATCAGGTGACCTGCAGCCCAGGTTCCACCCCGTCAACTCCAGAGAGGACGAGAACACACACACACACACACACATGCACACTCAGACAAAAGGCCCTTCAGGAGGAGGGTAATTGCTTCCATGGCGATGGGAAAGGAAGGCAGAGAACAAGTGTCACTTTGGATTAAGCCCCGCCTGCTGACATCGCCATGGCGATGACACCGCCGCTCGCTACGAGTGTGTGTGTTCACTGATCAGGGGACTGAGTGCCAAAACCAATCTACCTACTGAGAGAGAGAGAGAGAGGGGGAAAGATGGGGAGAAAGAGATGAACAGAAGGGAAGAGAGGAGAGGAGATAACATAGAGATGAAGGAAATACATAAAAGGGAAGAAAGAGAATGAAAGGGATGTACATGGAGAGCAAATAGTGATGGAGAGAGGAGGAGAAGGGGTTGATAGACATGGAGGAAGAGGAGCGATGGAGGAGAAAGACTGAGATGAAAAAAAAAAAATGAGGTTAGGAGGAAAAAAGAGAGGTCAAGTGACAGAGAGGTCCTGCAGGCAGAAAGAGAGAGAAGAGAGAGAATAGAGAAGAGTGGTAGTGATTGAGCTGCAGTCTCGTATCGATCATAAAGGAACAATAACCCGTCATTTGGTGAAATAAACCCAACAAATTATAGGATTAAACAACCCGACTGAGAGACTGAAGGAGATTTGTTGGGTGTTTAGTTTGTCTTGTTGCCAGCAACCACAGAAATGCAGCTCACTGTGTGTGTGGAGGCAAAGTTAAAGAGGAGAAGAAGAAGAAGAAGAAGAAGAAGAAGAAGAAGAACAAGAAGAATGAGAAGAAGAAGAACAAGGAGAACAAGAATGAGAAGAAGAAGAACAAGGAGAAGAAGAAGAAGAAGGAGAAGAAGAAAATGAAGACAATGACAAAGAAAAAGAAGAAGAAGAAAAAGAAGAAGGATAAATATTTCCATTTCAACACAAGATTTTCCTCCTGTGGTCACTGACGTCCTGACGATGTTGAATCAGAAATGGAGGATAAATAAATCTTGTATGTGTCTGTGGTCACCCAGAGCTACGATAGTCCATCACGTCTGTACAGAGAGCAGACCAAACTCTGAGTAGAAACCTCAGACTGTCTACGGTAGAAACAACAACGTCTCTAGATGACGTTATGTTGAGTGTTATGTTATGTTGAGTGTTGTCTGAACTTGTCTGCTTGTCGTCATGGCAACAAACCTGACAAAGCATGAATTCAGACTTTTTACACATCAATAATCATCATTATGTAGTTATTTCAGCATCATTTTGATCTGTTTATTGATATTAAATCACAGCACAATCTGTTTATTTTGGGTTCAACGTGTGGCTGCTAGTTACAGTCAGTGCGATGGTATTGTATGTGAATACAGCTCGCCGCCGGGTGACGTTATGAACCCAGACATGACGGCGTTTGGTTTCCTGACATATCTGGGACTTCAACATGTACAAAGCAGCAACAGTGGTCATTTCTTCCATGGTTGATGGAGGAAACGGAGGAAAGAAAAGTTGTTGGTATCTATGGAGACAAGCTCCTCCTCCTCTCCGGCACGTCTAGGGAGAATAAACACAAATGATGCCAGCGGTCCAACTCGCAAGGAGAAACTTTGCTTCACTCTTGGAGCCTTGTGTTTAAACCTGGTATTTCAGCACCGTTGCAGATGCACTCTAATATTATTAGTATTATATTATTAGTAGAATTAGATTCCAGTGGTGGCTGCGTAGGATTGTTTTGTGTAATCCAAACATTTCCTATAACTCCAGAGCGTTGTAAAGTCCAAAAGTCAGCATTTACTGAAAAAAAGATAGATGTAATCATTTCCAAAATGTCCTGCTTCAATCTACATTTGTTGGCGTTTAACTGCCGAGTTTAAGAAAGTTGATATGATAAAATAAGACTCTTTAAAAACGGTGAATCTTTTAGCATTTCTTAGACACAAGTAGATGGAAACAGCTGCTTCAAATAGATATGAAATAAAGCAACAGTAAGTGAAACAGTGAGCGGGAGTTTGTTTTTGTTACTGACAAAATAAAATAAATAAAACTATGAAATAAAAGAACAGCTACAAAATAAAACCAGTAGTGACGGTGAGAGAGAGCTGGCGGTGTTTGATCTCTACCAGGATACGCCGACTACACCTCCTGAAGCTGAACACACAGACACACACAGCATCATTACAACACTAATCATCCTCCAAAAACACAAACTGCAGGTTGAATGTGAACAAGAAAGAGATGGAGAGAGGAGAGGAAAAGAAGCAGCAGTGAAGGATGGAGAGGAGGAGAGAGTTGTTAGGGACTATTTTCACTATTTCACTATTACTATTTTTCATTTTAGTTTACATGTGGTGCTCTAGAGAGTGTTGTGTCAGCAGGACGGTGTGTGAGGGATTGTGTGTGTTCATGGTGATGAAGGAACATGTCACCATCATTTACGGGTTTTAATAGTTTCTAGACAACAGTGCAGCTCTATGATACAGGTCGTCTCTCTGTCTCTGTCTCTCATTGAGACATTTAGGAAAATGTCCCGCGGTGTTTGGACGCGTTCGACACCGTCTATCTGTTTTACCAATCTGTGCCTGCCACGCTGCTTTAGCATCAACCCGAGCATGACAGCGAGCTGAGCCGGCTGCAGCGTGCTGCTGCTAAAATAACACACACACACACACACACACACACACACACACACACACACACACACACACACACACACACACACACACTGTGCTTCAGGTAAAAACACACTGTTTCATACAAATACACATTTGATATTTGATTTACCAGAATGGTGACTCGACATCTAAACAGCCAACGAAAGCTTTCTTATCTCTTTCTGGGAGCAACGGTCTTTTGGTCATTCTAGACTTTAAGAAAAGCATATATTTATTTTTTTGTTGCTATACTACTATTAATACTATTCTATAATACTCATATCCTAGCAAAAATAGACGCTTAAATTAAATAGAAATGACGCTTTTATCAGGCTTTTCTCGGCAAACTAAACCATATTGTCACAATAACATCATAATGTCTTTAAGGAAAAATTATATTATATTATATTATTATATTCTTTTTTTCCACTGAGTTTAAGAGAAACAGAGATTTATTAAGTGTAGAAAATTCATTAAAAACGGAGGTAAAAATGTAAATCAGCTTTTTACATGAGCCTATTTATCACCAGTGCAGTATTTTTGTCTTTTATACTTTAAATGTCATGTACACATTACTTACTTTAATATTACTGCATCATATTATTCATGACAATATCAATATTGCTTATATATAAAACTGAGCTATAACCTAAAGATCACAATTTTTGTTGGGTTGAACAAATTATTGCCATTAAATTAAAATATTACTATTACTATTAAATTAAGTATATATAAAAACAAACTTTGTATGCTTTTATATTTTATTATTATTTATTTGTTTATTTATTTATTATATATATATATATATATATATTTATCTCTACCCAATTGCAAATCAATTTCAAACTATTAATGGGATTATCTTTGCTAAATAAATGTTAAGTAAAAAAATATATATTGTCATTCTTTTACAAACAAGATCATCTGTTGTTGTTATGTTTCATCGTTGTTTACAGTTTTTCTTTATGTATTTGTTGTTGTTGTAGTTGTTGCTGATAAATCCTGCTCGGTTCTGCAGTTGCGACGCTGAATTTCCACCTCATGTTATATTGTTTTACAAACTACTCCAAGTGTTTGTCTTTAGATTTTATCCTCGTCTAATAACCGTCCAGTTTACACTTCTGGACTCCATGCTTTATAAATATAAAAACATGTTTGTTCATTGAACTCAAACAGTTTGTTTGTAGTAAAAGTGGTTGAATATTGTGCTTTAAATAAATGTAAGGTTTAAGATGAACATATATTAAGCTCTGGATGATTTAATATGGTGCACAGTAATAATTCTATTTACAGTGAATCACTGTGTGGCTCTAAACCCTGGAAGACACAGTGTGTAACCGCCCTATTTAGTCAAACAAATACTGATTTGAATTCCCCGTCATCTCCACAGTGACATCGTTTATTCACTGAACATCTATAATGTTTTGCTTCCGGACATTTTGTCATTTAATTTCACAACAGCGGTTATCTGCGTCGGAAGGAAACTTTAATGTGCAAATTCATTAATGCACAATTAAGCAGAGCTCTTATGACGAATATGATAATGAACATTATGGGGTAATAATGTGGATTTTATGGATATGAGTTGAGCGTATTAATTACTAAAGATGAATAGTAACATGAATTAATAACAACAAAAGCAGACGTATAATAAACGCAGGGTAGCAAATTACAGCGAGCCTTCTTGTAAGTAACAGACTTTTCAACGACGACCATTAATAAAAACAAATACACCAAAATGAGCACATTAATGGGAGCAGCATTCATAATTCATGGTGTTAAATCAATCTGGTGCTGCTCGGAAATCATATTTCAGTTTAACACGGTAGCTGGGTGAGAAAACCTAAAGATGTATGCCACCAAAGATTCATTTATTGATGTTTTTACTATTAAAGTAATGTGTTTAGACACTGTGATTTCCATCATAATAAGCTCAGATAAATTATATTCTACATGTGACCATTGTCATATTTATTTATGCATCAGATTCGTGCTAGCTGGAGAATCTGGACTCTGAATACAGATTCAGAAATGGCTTCAAAAAGCTAAACAGAATTAAAATGACTAATATATTACAACTTACTACAGCTAGTTAAAAAGCTAGTGAGCTATATTGGATTTTGCACCTCATAAATCATGTCCAGCACAAAGATTCAGTGCTCATGATAGTTATGTATACGAGCAAAGGTATACTAGAAAGTATCGCAATACTCTGCTAAACAGTACTATACTCCATTTTATTAGTAGCGGTGCTTTAAGAATGACAGTGGACGGCATTAGAGAACGGCATTAGGATTGGCCGATAAAGTTAACTAATAAATAGATAAAAACTAATGCCTTCAAATCTTAAATCTAGTCACATTTCGTACTATTGCCAAACTCATTATTTGAGCCTATGTATGGAGGATGGAACTTTCCAAAATCAAAAATAAATGAATAAATAAATAAATGACTCGATAAACAAATAAACATGTCATTAAATGCAGCAAAAATATCAGTAAAAATAAATGTAACCATTTATTGATAAAATATGTCATAAATTGAAATTTTTGTTTTAATTTGCATCTTTATTATTTATTCATTTATTATATCTTTGTATTAATTCCCTTATTTATTTACTCTTCTATTTAATTTCCCCTTTTATTTATTTTGCATTTATTAATTAATTTATGTCTTTATTTATTCATCTATTAATTTCTGCATGATTTGCATTTCACTCCTTATTTATTGCTGTATTCTTTTCTTTATAAATTTCTTTAGACATTTTATGAGCCCCCTCATTTGCATAATGAGGAAGAAAAGCATAAAGAAATGTATAAAGAAAACAATACAGAAGTTTGGTGGCAAAAAAAATAAGGGGTAAAATGCAAAGAGAAAATCAATGAATAAATAAATAAATAAAATGAATGCATAAATAAATAAAAAAATAATGTAAAAATATATAAATACATAAATAAATAAATAAATAAATGAAATAAATACATACATTTAAAAATAAATAAAAAATGAAAATAAATAAATAAATGCAAATATAAAATAAATAAAAAATAAATGCAAAAATAAATAAATACATTTAATTAAAAAAATAAAGGGAAAATTAAACTGAAGAGTAAATAAGTAAGGGAATTAATCTAAGGATAAATAAAGAAGCAAATTAAAACAGAAATATTTATTTATACCACATTTTATCAATTAATTAATGGTTACATTTATTTTTTATATTATTTTTGCTACATTAAATTACATATTTATTTATTTATTGAGACATTTATTTAATTATTCATTATCTTTTATTTTGGCAGGTTTTGTCCTCCGTACCTATGAGCTGCATTGATGTTTATGTCTGTGATTGTAGCTGCCTGCTCTAGTCTGTACACTTTGGTCAACGCGGGTCGTTTTTAAATGTTCTTTATGAATTAATGCGACTTTGACTTCGGACTAAAGAGATTAGAAGCGACCAGTAAAAGTTCAATAGAACACAAACAGACGCTCTCCGTCTCTCGTTCACTTCAGCTGAGCTCCGGATTAATTCAAGGAAACATTTCCTCGGTAGGAAATAAAGAAATCAAAACAAACAATGAAGACGGATTGATGGAGGAAGACAGAGCACACATGCTGAAGGGCAGAAGGAGGGATGATGAAAGAGGGAGCAAGAGGAGGAGAAGGAGGTGACAGCTGCACAGGAAAGTTTAATCATCTTCACCTTCACCTCCGCTGAACTCACTCCCTCTCCTCCTCTCTCTCCTTTCATACTTCCTCTCTCCTTATACTCCTCATGTCCTCCTTTCTTCTCCATCCTCTTTTCCCCCTATTCTCGTCTCCTTCACTCATTCCTTCCCCTCCTCTCCTCCTTCCCCACCCTGTGTCCTTACTTCATCTCCTCTCCTCCTTCCCCACCCTGTGTCCTTACTTCATCTCCTCTCCTCCGCTCCCTCTTTCTCTCCTCCTATTTTCTCTCCTTCCCTCCCTCGTTGCTTCCTTTCCTCTCCTATGTCCTCTCTTCTCCTCCTCTTACTTCCTATGCAGTGTTCCTTTCATTTCTTCTCTCTCCCTTTCCTTCCTCTCCTCTCCATCTCGCTCTACTCCCTTCTTTCATTCGCTTCCTCTCCTCATCTCCTCTACCCCTTCTCTTCCTCCTGTGTCCTCCCTTCCTCTCCTCATCTCCTCTCCCCTTCCTCTTCCTCCTGTGTCCTCCCTTCCTCTCCTCATCCCCTCTACCCCTCCTCTTCCTCCTATGTCCTCCCTTCCTCTCCTCTCCCCCTTCTCTTCCTCCTGTGTCCTCACTTCCTCCCCTCATCCTCCTTCTTCCTCCTATGTCCTTCCCTTTCTCTCCTCTCCCCTTCCTCCTGTGTCCTCACTTCCTCTCCTCATCTCCTCCACCTGTCCTCTTCCTCCTGTGTCCTCACTTCCTCTCCTCATCCTCATTCTTCCTCCTATGTCCTCCCTTCCTCTCCTCATCTCCTCTACCTGTCCTCTTCCCCCTGTGTCCTCACTTCCTCTCCTCATCCTCCTCTTCCTCCTATGTCCTCCCTTCCTCTCCTCATCTCCTCTACCTGTCCTCTTCCTCCTGTGTCCTCACTTCCTCTCCTCATCTTCCTCTTCCTCCTATGTCCTCCCTTCCTCTCCTCATCTCCTCTACCCCTCCTCTTCCTTCTGTGTCCTCTCTTCCTCTCCTCTCCTCCTCCTTTTCCTCCTATGTCCTCCCTTCCTCTCCTATTCCTCCTATGTCCTCCCTTCCTCTCCTCATCTCCTCTAACCCTCCTCTTCCTCTTGTATCCTCCCTTCCTCTCCTCTCCTCATCTCCTCTCCCTCTCCTCTTCCTCCTGTGTCCTCCCTTCCTCTCCCCCCCCTCTTCCTCCTGTGTCTTCCCTTCCTCTCCTGTGTCCTCCCTTCCTCTCCTATTCCTCCTATGTCCTCCCTTCCTCTCCTCATCTCCTCTAACCCTCCTCTTCCTCTTGTATCCTCCCTTCCTCTCCTCT
>CAKAOH010022814.1:0-30955 GCA_916701665.1 Sebastiscus tertius | reverse complement strand
GGACCCCGCCTCCAACGCTGGATACAATTCTTTTAATACATCCATGATTATACAGCTAAACAGTACACTACAAGATGATAAAAATATTTTATGCGATAAATAGGCATTACAGTAACAGAATATTGATTCATATTTGATCGGCGCTGCCTAGTTGAGTGATTGACAGCTGCTCAGAGATGGCAAGGCTCCAGCTCGGCTCTGATTGGTTGTTTTTCCTCCCATCTTGCAGATGCCTTTAAGAGCACTGGAGGACACCGATCCACATTATTTTTTAGATTACCTATCATGCACTACTGTTATGATATTTTATAAAAACTTTTTTTTCAATCATATTTGCTCCATTTCTACCCAACTGCAGCTTTAACACCACTTTAAACCGGGGCCCTGTAATAATATGCATGCTTTTGATGTCGCTTTAACAGCTCCCATACGCCCCCATTCACAAAAAAAAAAAAGATTGACGCATGCAGAGAATTACCACCGCCCATCCCGAAACCATTCACACACACACACACTCAAACACACACAGCAGGCCTTCATTTTAACGCCTTTTTTCTCGCCAATAACACGGTTGTAAGGCGACAGAGGCGCTATGTATGTTGCATTAAAGCCCGAAGGCTCGGCCGTGCACTATAAATAGCTCAGCAACAATCGGCATAATAAACATCCCCCCTCCTCTCCTCTTCCTTCACACTTCCCGCCCGCTACAGCGCAACAAACCGAATGGAATTATCCAGCAACATTGTTTCAAGACGTGAATTCGTTCCTACCAGAAGTAGATACATTGTATCCTCGAGAGGAGACGTTCGAAAGCAACCGCGAAGCCGGAGAAGAAGCGTAGCCGGAGTGGAAACTTCAGCCGGACATTGTTTTGATGAATCCTGTCTGTGCGTCGCATCCCTGAAATATCAACATCAAAGCGGCGGCGGCTACACATTCATCTTCCACGAGCGCACACACAAACAGAAGCTCACCTATACACGCGCCAACAGGAAGCCAGTCGTCCCCAACATGTGTCTCCTTCCTTTTATTCCTCTCCCATGTTTTAGGTTTTTTTTGGGGGGGGACAAGAAAATTCATCTCCTGACAGATTCCGCCATACTGGATTTTTGTTACAGCCCCAGCAGCGTCACATGGAGCGCCCCTTGCATCTATCAGGGGCGGGCTCAGCCCAGCCTGATGAAAATGTGATTATCTCTACTGGCCTACTGAGATGAGGTTGTTGTTATGGTCATTAACAAGGGAAAAACTCTCTCTGGGTGTGTCCTGGATTATAAGAAATATATCACTGTAATATTACAATACCCTTACAAGTTTATTCAAGTATGCTATTATTAGTATACTTAAAACAAGAGCTTCCCCATTACTTTGTATGCACTTGTCAGAGATAAACTTAACAAAATTATACTTAAGTATACTTTGGCTTATACCGGCAGGTATAGGCTATACAGAAAAGTGTACTTGGCAAGTATACAGAAAAGTCTAAGTGTACTTGGCGTATACCGACAAGTATACAGAAAAGTCTAAGAGTACTTAGCAAGTATACAGAAAAGTCCAAGTATACAGAAAAGTCCAAGTATACTTGGCGTATAACGACAAATTTATAAACTAAAAAGTGGACTAATTTAGTCCCAAGAAGTAATGAAGTAGTGTATTTACAAGTATACTACTAGTACATTAATATTAGTATACTTATTACATAAAGTATACTTGGGAATATACTGTATTTTATGTTATAATAAAATATTATAAGTTATATATGACACAAAGATATTCACTTTACAAAGGTATATGACACAAATATGAATATCATATATATGAGTGTCATATATCTTTGTACAGTGAACATCTTTGTACAGTGAATATCTTTGTGTTACATCTTTGTACAGTGAATATCTTTGTGTCATATATCTTTGTACAGTGAATATCTTTGTGTCGTCTATCTTTGTACAGTGAATATCTTTGTGTCACATATCTTTGTACAGTGAACATCTTTAAATTGGTAAATTTTTTACCAATTTAAAGTGTTTTTATCCACAATAACATCCTTATAATATACTTACACACTAATAATTAGTTACAGTGTCCTAATAACACCATTAATAATCATTATACCTTTAATACTTTATTGCAGGAATTAACATACATTTACATTTGCTTACATATGATGTTGTTCATACTTTTATCATTCCTACAATGTTTATATATTTTATAGTGAAAAAGTGAAATTGATGGTAAATTAGAAAGAAATAAAGAAATAAAAAAGTAATAACATAGATGATTAGAAGGAAAAAATAAAGGATGAAATAAATAAATAAAAATCAAAACAAAGCAAGAAAAGTAATGAAATTAAATTATAAAAAAAATATCTCTATATATAAAAATAAATTTAAAACAATCTTTCTTTATCATAATCATAACAGGCTGTCACTTACAATTGCATATCTCAGTGGTGTGCTTGTAATTACCCAGTTTATGATCTATGTCCCATAGATTTATAGTTGGACTAAGTACCTTAAAATTGATTTTTGTAGCAATTTCATGAATACATTTATCTTTTATCTCCTATGACTAATGTGCTTATGTGATTTTGTTGTAGCTCTGCTGTGATTTGTCTGTAGTATCCCTACAAAATGTACCACTGCTTGCTATAATGTGTTTATGTATGCTATATAATGTGTTTATAAGGAACAAACAAGCTTGAACATATGCTGATTTTAATCTATAGACTGTGGATTTATTGAGGTAAATGTGAGACAGACTAAATCAAGCTCATCAACTACACATTTCATATTTTGTGATGTAATTAGCAATGATAGAGAGCATTTTTGCAACCTTCCTTACATTATTCAACATTTTCCATAACCAGTAGTGGCAAAAATGAAACACTTTTATCCAATTCTTGCTTCGTTGCAACATGAAACGCCTTCCCCGCTGCCTTCTCTAATCCAATCTGCTTTTATTTCCATTACTTTATATTTGATTTTGCATCTCAGCAGCCACCCACAGGCAAAACTGCAACACCACTGCCTGGTTTAGCTGACTTGATTACTGTAATATGCTAACCAGTTTCTATATAGGTTATACGTCTGCAGGCAAGAGAAGGTGTTGTACAAGTGCAGGTAGACTGCTCTCACTAGTTCCTCTCATACCTTCAGGCTCCTTTGGCTCACAAAAGTTCACAGAGAGATTTTGGATTAGATTCTGGGCCTGAATGGAGCGGGCCAACCCACCAAACAGTAGAAACATGATTTAACTTCATCACTGCCAAGATTTGAGCTAGGGTGAAATATTACCTTCATACTTTCAAACCGTCATCTACCTGGATGTCAAAGGTCAGGTGCTCTACTATCATTGTAATATGAATTTATCCACTACATTCAGGTTGTTTTCACCATTATCCAATAACTATTTGAACTATTTAATCATATTTTACACTGTAATTTTCATTCTCCTGTTTTATTCTTCTCTATTGTCTTGTATTTCTTATCTTATAAAGCACTTGTTGTTAAAGGCTGCTATGCAAATAAACCTGTTTATGCATTACTTTTGGTATCCTATCAATTTATCCATTACTTCTTTTTTTTATCGTCGTTATTTTTAGCTCAGCTGTGTGCTTGCATTTATTAATCAAGGTCGCTCCTCTTTTGGAGTACAGGGGAGGCCCGTTGGGACAGCCGTATCCATAGCAACAGAGGATTATAATTTCTGTGGATGAGCTACGGAGCATCGGTTACGTAAGGCGGTTGGTCTTGGAGGCATCTCTGATGTTGTTGTGCTTGAGTAAGCTCTTTAGGGCTAAAACCCTGTATGGCTGCAGACCCTCTGCCTTCTGTATGTGCTGCATATGCAAACAAACATAAGATATATATCTGAGAGGTCTTTATAATCCGTCTGTTTATATGCTGGACACCGTATTCATGCGTTGATGCATGGTTTCCACTGTTGAAACGTCACACCTCTCTCTAAAATACTTAAAAAGAACAAGTGCAACTAAATGATAATTAACTCAAAACTAAATCTGCACTGAGACATCAACATTTTAATGAAATTAGATATAGGCTAATAAATAACATGAGTCTACAGCCATGCTGGTAGCTTTGTGAGGCTGAACTATCACAGTTTGGGGGGTATTTAGCCACAAATCTTATCAAAATCAATCATTAATGAATAAAATGTTTGTTTTAAAATATGTATTAATGTGAATACTTATGTTCACTATGATTCTTTAAGTTGCAAATTATTAAACAACTTATAAAATCCTCTCCCTGAAAGACACAAAAGTTTCTACTTTTCTGTCAGGGGTGCTCAAATCAGTCTTGGATCGTCTGTATTGTTTGTCTATACGGGCTTTTGCTGACGCAGGCGTGCATAAAACACTCAAATGTGTGTCTGCGTGCGCACGTGTGTGTGTGAGTGAATGAGTGTGTCCAGAGCAGTGATGTCAAAGCAGGGATTAGATTGGTTTATATTGCCCGGAGCAGCACATTTGCAATTCAGTGAACATCACCCTCGGGTTGCCAAATCGCTGATTATGTTAGTTTAACTATTTTGCATCCAGGGGAGTCACCATCACCTCCTTCCATTTCAGGTTTCTATCCCACTATAAGTCCTCTTATTTGGAGCATGATCTGTAAAGTACCTTGGCTAAAAAACACAGATTCTGAGTAATGATGTTCCAAAAATACTGCATGTTTTTGGCCAGTGGCTGGCAAAGAGGAGCAGCAATCAGGCTAGAGAGTCAACAGGCGAGCGTGTACTGCACGGCCTGCGCAAACTACCGCTCTGCTACCACAGCAGACACATCACACACAGGCTGTGGACCAGACCACTTGCAGTACACACACAACTGGCTGTTAGTGGTTTGAGAAGGGAAGCCGTCATCTCACCCAGCGCGGTCCCACATGAGTCAGACGCAGCGTGCAGACAAAGCGGGCAGACCTCAGCGTCATAAAGAAGCTCTTGCTTTGCCAGTAAGAAAGAAAACAGTTCTAAACAGCATGTGATTGGGACTGCACTACCTTCGATATTGATCAATATGTGTGAATTAAGGCCCTTTTCTTGTACGTTACGTTAAAAAATCTTTCCAGGATGCAGTGAAACCGGAGCGTTTAAGAGAGAAAAGGAGCCATAAAGACTTCTTGTTAAAAAGAAGCAGAGTCAAGGCTTCTTACAGTCGAGCCAGTTAGTCTAAAACTTTCCATCAAAGCCTCGCTGAGCTGCATGGAGTAATTACCTCTCACACAGCAACAGCTCCCAGGCCTTATTACTGATACTGTTTGTGTGTGTAAAGGTGCACACACACACACTCAAAGTAGATGCCTCCATGTCCTGGTCAGGCCGTGTGTGTTTCCATGTGCCTATAAAGTAACAGCGCCCCAGAGTGTCCTGCTTTTCAGACATAAACCAGCTTGCCGGAGTGATAAACCGAGAAATGTTTTTATGACGGGGGTCGCTCCTGGTCTCTGCTGTCCTGATGACGGCAGAGAGGAGCCCACCCAATGTGCTGTTCCAGGGAGTCTGGGTAAAAATAGGCAGATTCAAAGTGGAAAGCACTCAGAGCAAGAAAAACATCCACTAGCGCCAAACAATCCTTCAGTTTGCTGTGCCACCCGAAAGCATCATTTCTATCACCTTTGAATTTATTATCAAATCAAGTCCCTGTCTGTATTATTAGATTAGTAAATAGTAACGCAAGCAATTATTATTATTATTATTATTGTTTTATTTTATTTGATTTGATTTGATTTGTTATTATTTTTATTCATAATAATAATTGATTAATTAATTAATTAATAATAAATAAATAATAATAGTTAGTAGTAGTATTAATATTATTATTATTGTTATTGTTATTAATATTAATATTAATATTAATAATAACATTATTATTATTATTATTATTATTTATACCACATTGTGATGTTATTTTTCTTTCTTTATAAAGTGAATTCATATGACTGATTGTTTGTACTTTATGTACTTCTGTTTTAATTGTAAGTTTAAACAAATGCTCCATATTTTGTGTTACATTGTCAACACAACAAATTGCAAATGTTTGACTTCAATAATTAAATAAAGGTAAATAAATAAATAAATAAGTAAATAAAACGAACCATGAGCCAATCACAAAAAAATTGTAAATTTGTCTGATATTCAGGATTTACTAAAGTACCAATACTCCATTACAAGTAAGTCCTACATTCAAAATCCTTCCAAGGAATAAAGCATAATCAGCAAAATGTACAATGTGTGAACAAAATCATATGGAAAATCTGTCCATAACCCCACAAGAGATCCTGACAACAAAGGAAGAGTCAAACCAAATAACTGAAAGAGGCCAAGCAACTTCTTTTCAGCCCGTGATTGATGTTTCGTTGGGTCTGAATCACATGTCTTCTGCTCATGATCTCTGTTGCGTATATACAGTATTTCCTGTTCCTCCTGACCAGAGACTGTATATCCAATCTATACTGCAGGATTAATGTACATCCGCCTTCCTGCACTTTATTCAGTCATGTTGTCTGTCTTTGATGTGACCAGTGGTGGAAATACATTTACTTTAAATACTACACTTTGAGTACAACTTTGAGTTACTTGTACTTTACTATTCTGCTACTTTATACTTCTACTCCAGCACATTTCAGAGGAAAATATTGTACTTTTTACTCCACTACATTTATCTGAAGTTACTTTTTACAGATTCAGATTAATACAAAATATAACTAATATTCAACAGCGATCAACAAATAAATTATTATGTATTATCCTAGATTAGGTGAAGTAAAACTACTGCAGCTCCACATTTACCAGCTTTAGTGATGCTTACACATTAATACGCCAATGATTATAATCCAATAATATAATATTTCTCACTCTGAAATGGGCCATTCTACATTACACTTTTACTTTTGGTACTTTAATTATGTTTTGATGCTATGTACTTTAAGTACTTCTGAGTACTTCTTCCACCGCTGGATGTGACCAGTCGACTTTTATTTTTGTGGACACTTTCTGAATTTTATTTATGAACCTCGGTGCCTTAAGGAGCTGCTAAGCCGAAAAGAATTTCCTAAGTCTGGGTTTTAATGGAGACTTTGAGTGTCTCATGATGGTCTAACGGTGGAAAAAAAACAGTGACTACTTGCCATGTTTTGGTTTGAAAATGAGTTAATTTAAAATATCAGCTCTTGGATCAGTATTGGCATCATCCTTCAATATGAGCTGCAACCCACTGTGGTAAAAATGTCCAAAACATGATTAATATTCCCAAATTAATCCAACAATGTTAGAGGCGTTTAAAGCTATGTGAACAGGAGCTGAGTGAAGAAAAAAACCTGATGAACTGCCGAAACAGATTGAGGAAATAAAGCGTGCTGTAACCAGCGTCGTAACTAATGTCATCTAACTTTCCAGCGTGCAAGTTCAACGGCCTCTTCCAGCGTTACTCATAACCGAGCAGAGAGTTTATAAATCTCTCACTCACTGCAGATTTTAAAATGTCTAAATAATGTACACCCTGATGTTTCCACATCTCACCACATCATGAGATGCTTGTATTTTTCCAGGGACGGCTTGAAATGGAGGGCCAGTAAAACTTATTTGGGCATGCAGTGCGTGAGCCCTGCCAGCAGCAGCGTATAGCGAGAGACGTAAAACCCCCAAAAACCTCAAGTAGACAAACTGTGTTAAGTGTTTCGTAAAATATCCAGGGAACTTTTGATGGAGAGATTAAGGAAGAGAGGGGAGCACCGCTCTGTTTCTGATGTTATTCCTGTGGTTTACTGCCGTCTCACAAATATCTCTAAATGTCAGCGTAGAAAGAGAAGGTTGTCTTCTTGTTCCTCCCTCGCACGGGGAGGTCAGAGGTCACGATTCAAGCTTCCCAGATAGATTTAAAACATGTCATCTGACTGTTCAGCTGACAAAATCATGACAAGAGGAGCTCTATATGTCACTTTATTTACCATAAAGTCCCCATCAAGAAATTTTAAAGGGACGGTGTGTAGGATTTGGTGGCATCTAGTGGTGTGGTTGCAGATTGCAACCAACTGAGTACCCCTCTGCTCACTCCTCCCTGTCCAAGACTTGCCGAGTGCAAAACCGTGGTAACGCCGTTCGCCTCGCTCAGAGACCACCCTTACTTTATACCATATTAAGGTTGCATTCACACGAGATCAGACGTTAAAGTGACTCCGGGTGAGTCACTTTAACGGCCCGTTAACTGTGACCACCTTTTGTTCCCTCATGGCTGGGTTGCACAGCTCTGGATCGCCAGTTACGGTTTTGCGTTCAGTGTTGGTAATTAGCTCCAGTCACCAGCCAGATGCTGGTAAAATATGCTGCTAGATTTGCTTCACTCACCAGCCAGAAAAACAATGGTAATCTATCGAGTGCAGGCCAATGCATTTTTTTTCAGCACCCCCCGCAGCCCAAACGCACTACCCCCATTCAAAATGAATAGAAAAACTTGTGTTATCGCCACACTGCCTGATCTCGAATGTGAATGCAGCCTAACACTACTTTAGGAGCAACGGAAGTCAGGCGGCGGCTGGCGGTACCACGGTGTTGCACTTATCGGCTCTTGTCTAGAAGGTAACCCACAATTTGGGAAACTCTTGTGAGATGGTTAAGGCTAGGCATTGACCACGGATAGTTAAGGTTAGGATAGGCGAGTCTCGCAAGAGTTTTTGCACGCAATTTGCGGGTTACCTTCAAGACACGACCGCTCACATTACCGCAGTTTCACAAGCGTGTCGGAGAACTACGGTGGCCTTCAGGTAACGTAAAACTGTTTTGTTTGTCTGTTCTGGGCTACTGTAGAAACATGGCGGAGCAACATGGCGGACTACACGAAGAGGATCCGCTTGCGATATTACGAATCCTACTATAACAAAGGCATGACCCGCCCTACTCTGCCTCTGATTGGCCTACCATGATATTCTTATCCTACTCTAACCAATCCAGCCAATGAAGGCAGCAAGTACTAGCCAATCAGAGGCAGAGTAGGGCAGGCCATGCCTTTGCTATAGCAGGATTCGTAATTTAGCGATCCGCTCCCTATGTAAACACGATTGTTAGTTTCAGGTGATTATACACTAATGAGAACATAGTTATGAATATTATATTCCATCTATGCCAATAGATCCCCCGCAATGCTACACACTGTTCCTTTAAGTTCTTGCAATAATAGAGCAGCAATCTACATAACATTTTGTTATGGAAAACACAATTTTATCATCATGTTATTTGAGTTAAAAGTCCCACAATGCAATGCTTAACCTTTGCTCCGGTAATAACAGACGTGTAAATTACAGTTTGGTGACACTCCACTCGTCAGTAGTGAAGCATGATGACTCATTAGTCTCACTTCACTATAAAGGCCACTGAGTGTTAATCATGGAGGGAATGAGAGACAATGATTTCAGTTCTAACGAGATGCAACGCAGCATGATCACACTGTAGGAGAAGGGAACGTATCAGACTGAGAGGGACACATTATTACAATCACACAATGAGGAACACTTCACACTGATATTTTAAGAGTGAGTAAGAGGACAAGATTTTTTTTTTGCACATGCAAGGACTTTTGCTTCCTGGGCTGCTTCCGGAGAAAATACTCAGCACAAAAATAGGAACGGTGTGAGAAAAAGCCTACATATTATCTGCATGATGGTGATGATGAAATTGACTATTATTATTATTAGTAGTAGTAGTCGTAGCTGTGGGAATTTATTTAATCGCCTCCAGGACGTGTTACACATGTAAAGAAAACAAAATAAACAGAAATAAAGTATGTAATTGAAATCAGCTGGGGCAAATACAATACAATAAAGAAGAAAATGATAAGTAAATACATAATACAAAATGAGCCCACTCTGGTAAATAGTCATTAGCGAGTTTAAAGTAGCCATTAATGGGCGATTGGTATAAGGAGGTACTGAGAATATTCCTTCTGGAAAAGCTGACCTACATCTTTCATGACAATGAAACATGACTACTACTACTACTACTACTACTAATAATAATAATAATAATAATGACAATAATAATAATAATAATAATAATAATAATAATAATAATAATAATAATAATAATGATAAATTGTTGTGTCCCATAGTTTTGTACCCAAACTAAGCAAAAAAACAAACAAATAAAAAACACATAATAAATAAATAAATGAATAAATATTATTATCAGCACTTTGACTAATACTATGATTTACAAAATATGTATCTCTCTTGTCTTTTTATTGAAAATGACTAATTATGACGACACTAAACTTAACAAACAAACAAACAAAAAACTACTACTACTACTACTACTAATAATAATAATAATAATAATAATGATAATAGTAATAATAATAATAATAATAATAATAATAATACATTTTTCTGTCCCATAGCTCTGTACCAAAAACTAAGCAAAAAATAAATAATTAAATATTATTAGTTTAGCATCGTTATAAATCAGTTCCAGCCATTGAACCCGCAATCTGGTTCTGCACTATTTTCTGAGCCGCATCATCTCTTTGCACAACACCATCACCATCTAGTGGACGCGGAGGTGAACGACGCATGACGTTGCGTGACGGTCTCTACGTCATCACGTCATCACTATGCGTCTGTCTCTCCAGTCACCGCAGCATGTGAGGAAAACATGGGGATGTAGTTAGTTAGTGACATTTAACTCCTGTTTTATTGAAATTCACACGATACTGAATGCGTGTAGCTTTTAACCGACTCTGTATAAGTAGTTAGCTAGAAGTGAGGCAGCCTAAAGTCAGGTTAGATAGCTTTATATTACTACTTTTGGGTTGTTTTGGTAGCTTTTAGCCTGCTAACAGGATGGACAACCCGCAGCAACTAGATCTCCATGGAGATGAGGAGATCATTGAAGTCATCGACCTAAACGAGATGGAGCCTGATCCAGGTTGGTTGTTTACAACTCTTCTACAAGTTTAGTTTTCCTTTGACAGCCAGTGTCATGCTAGATATTTTGTTTTGGTAATTAGGCTTAAAAGATAAACCTACTTTCTGACAGAAGTTCAAGATTTCAGGGGCATTTTCCATCTGAAGGACCCCTCTATTAACCATTACTATTATTATACCATGGTCTGGGTGAATGCTCCATTCTGATTGGCTGCAGGGTGTCCATTAATTCCTGATAATGCACACCTCGTTGTGCATTATCCCTTATTTATGAGCACTTTACCATGTCATTTCTCCCCAAATGCTCTATGTTTTTTTTTTTTTTTTTATTCTATTCATATTTTAGTATATGTACCTGCTATTTATTCCTCTTACTTTCTTTACTTATCTGTATTTATTTCTTGTACTGCTGCAATAACTGAGTTTCCCCGCTGGCCATCATTAAAGGTGTGCCTTAATCTTAATAAGTTTTCTCTCTCTCTCACTAAGATGACTTGGCCGATGACTTGGAGGACGTCGACTTCGAAGACGCCGGAATCGCAGATGACGATGAAGGCTGGGAGACCGAGGACGAGATGGAGGCTGAGGCGGAGCGAGACGACAGCGAGCTCACCTTCTCTAAACACACAGGTAGCATCTTGCCTTGATTTTACGCTCTTTACTAGTCAGGCAGATCCGGTCTGTTAAACGTTTTTAAATCTCCCTCCTCTTGTCCAGGCTCGGTGTTTTGCGTGAGCTTGGATCCTGCGACAAACACCATGGCTGTAACTGGGGGAGAGGATGATAAGGCGTACGTTTGGAGGGTGAGCGACGGAGAAGTTCTGCTGGAGTGCACAGGTGAGGGCTGCTTTCACACCAAGCATGTGTGGATCCTTTAGTTTACATTTGTTGTTGTAGTGGGGACAGATAGCCACACTGAGAATAAAGATCCAAGCTGAATCTACAAAAGCAGTTATTTACCTTCTTTCCCACAGGTCACAAAGACTCTGTGACGTGCGCCGTGTTCAGCCATGACTCCTCCATGGTGGCTACGGGTGACATGAGCGGTGTGATTAAAGTGTGGAAAGTAGAAACCAAAGAGGAGATCTGGTCCTTCGAGGTGGGAGATCTGGAGGTGAGGGCTTTTAAGAGCGTAATCGAGAAATACTGCATCAGCCTGAACGTGTGTCTGTTTAGTTTATGCATCTGTAAGCACTTGTGTGAAGCCTTTTATTGGGGCTGAAGGAATTTATGAGCGGGGATGACCGCTCAGACTAAGAATTGCGGTCTTGCAGAGGAAGACGTTCTCCCCTCCCTCAACCGCGACTGCTGAGTTGCCCTTTAGCAAGGCACCCGAGCCATGATAATATCTGCTATTAGAGGGGAAATAATCTGTGTGTAAAGTAGCTGTTAATTTGTGGCTGTCTGCCCCACTTCCTCCGCAGTGGATGGAGTGGCATCCCTGCGCTCCGGTGCTGCTGGCGGGAACAGATGACGGCAACGTGTGGATGTGGAAGATCCCTTCAGGAGACTGTAAAACCTTCCAGTGTTCTGCAAGCCAGGCCACCAGCGGCAAAGTCCTCCCCGATGGTGAGAGACATACAGTCACTCGTAAAAAAAAAAAAAATGTGGAGTTCTCAAAAGTGTAAAAAAAAAACTGAATTGTGTATGTATTTTTTATTCTCCAGGTAAACGGGCCGTGGTGGGTTATGAGGATGGGACGGTACGCGTGTGGGATTTGAAGCAGGGAAACGCCATCCACGTCATTAAAGGTGATTTTAGGCTTTTAGTAGACTTTTGTTATCCCGATAGCTTCTAATCAATACCCAATGATGCCAAAAATATGCTGCCTACTGCCACTTTAATGATATGGTTTTGTGTCGTTCAACAGGTCAGGACGGACACAAGGGGGCGCTGACCTGCCTGGCCTGCAACAAGGACAGCTCTCTGGTGCTGACGGGTTCAGAGGACGGCTGGGCCAAACTCATCAACACCACCACCGGAAAGGTGGGACGTCACAATGACATAGATGGAGAAGAAAGTTGTATTGCGTGCAGCACAGAAAACGTTATCCTGTTGCTATTTTACACTTTGTAAGACTGAAGTGTTCTTTATCAGCTTCCAATTTGTTGTGTTTGTTGTGCGCGAAGGTGGTCGGAGCGTTCTCAGTGGAGGGATGCAAAGCCAAAGGGTCTAAAGACGAGGAAGGAACCAACTCTGTGGAATCTGTGGGATTCTGCAACATGTGAGTTGTACACGTAATGAGACGTCACACGCAGCCTACTGGAGTAGACATTAAGCTGCAGAAGGTTTACATGCAGCCTTACCAGGTGAATCCAGGTGCAAAACAAGACATTTGAGGATGTCATCTTGGGCTTTGGGAAACACCGATGGACATATTTCACCAATTTCCTGACATTTTATAGACCAAACAGATAAAAAGAATAAAAGCTACAGCCCTTATTTGAAGGAAAACTAGAATCCCAGCCTTGTGGTTGTGTGCCTCCACCAACACAGTCAAGTTGCAGTTTACATCCATGTCTGTCCAAAGTGTCATCACCTCATCATTTTATCCTTTAGACATGTGTGTGAAATTTTCATAATTAGAAAATGAATTCTTTAGTAATGGCCTAAAACATGTTTTGTGAGGTCACAGTGACCTTTGACCACCAAAATCGAGGCATAAGAAGGCCATTTAGCGGCCATAAAGGTTGTCTGCCAGGTAGCTGAGTCCCTGAGCTATAAATCATGTGAGAGTGGCTGTGGTTCCCAGTTTGTTTTGGCATCGCCTTTTAAGGAAAATTAACCTCTTACACTACAAATATGAACAGTGGCACAGAGAGCTGCTGTAAGAGAAAATACGCTCGTACTCAACAGTGCTCTTATGTCCAGAGAGTGTACGAAGAAATCCTGCTACAGTTTCCTAAAAGTTTCATCTCTCTCGTCCGTTCCAGCCTGCCTCTCGTGGCCGTGGCGTACCTGGACGGGACTCTGGCCATATACGACCTCAAAACACAGGTCCTGAGGCACAGGTGCCAACATGAGGTAACCAGCAGCAGAACGTTTGTTTAGTTTAGTTCCCCCGAGCGGGGTTGAATGAGGTGCAAACTATCCCTTTAATGTGGGTTTACAGTTAGAAATGTCACCTGCAATTCCTCTCCGTGTTCCTCCAGGCGGGCATCGTTCACCTGCAGTGGGAAGAGTCTTCTTCGGTGGTGTCCACTTGCTGCTTAGACGGAGCGCTGCGCTTGTGGGACGCTCGTTCCGGCGGCTTGGTGTCGGAGTACGGCGGCCACACTGCGGAGATCCTCAACTTCGCCGTCAACAGGTACGACTGTGCTGCGTCATTATTTCCACACGATATTGTAAACATAATGTCTCGGTTTATGGATTAGCGTTGTCGCGATACGATACCCTGCCTAAATACCTCGATACCGATACTGAAACGATACCACGGCAAAAATCTAAAACGTCAAAAGTAATGGAATAAAAGATGACATTTATGAATGAAAAATGTTTAAATACAAAAAATGTATTCATCTGTTGTCCCCTATACTTAAGTTTATCTTATTTCTTTGATAGTTCATTTGCATTTATGTTTGATAATGCACCCAAATTTATGTTTCATCTCCATTCTTATTGCTTATTTCTATTTTTCTTATAACTTATCTATGTTTACATATATTTTTATTCTAAAAATAGAACAACTGTAATTTCCCCCAGGGATCAATAAAGTATTTCTAATTCTGATATCACTCATTAAATAGCGTTTATTAAGGCTTTTCTTTTTTGGTAAAACAGCGCCCCCACTGGTGCATTAATAACAATTAAGGCAGAGAGCGGTACTGCAGCACAGAAGACGTTCTGTGAGAAGTTGATGAGAGAAAAGCTTCTAAAATCAGAAAGACACAGTGAAATCATCGCACATTGACGCAACTCACAGCTCGTATTAAAACACTTTCATTCTTAAAGTACCGGTACTAAAAAAAATGGGGTATTGCGATACCTTTCTAGTATTGGTTTAGCGTGCAACACTATTATGGATAATGATATTGAGGTATTTGTAGCCAATCATTAAATCATATTTGTCTTTGTTGATCTGTCCTTCAGGGAAGCGTCTCTCGCAGTAACCGCTTCAGGAGACAACCAGGCGAAAGTCTTCTGCCTCCAAAGACCCGACCGGTAAAGAGAGCAGGAAGAGGAAATATTTCAGGAGAAATAGCAGATCCGTTTCCCGATCAGACTTTTTTGTTCTCTAATGCTTGAGAACACGTTTTCCTTCTCCTCAGGATTTTAAAATGTGTGGTCTCATCATCTTATCTGACCTGCTTTAGTTGGATCGTAGCATCCTAAAGATAATCTTTTCATGCGTAATTGGCAGATGTTTAAGATAATTCAAGCACACCGTATGTCAAAAAAAAAGAGTTTTTGATCTTGTCTGCACAGAAAAATCTTTCAAATGTGATTGTTTAAAACAAGCTGTTCCTTATTACTTTCTCAAGTATGCTCTCGTTCAAGAGTCTGAGACACTAAACAGAGAAAACGAGTCATAGAGTGATACATTACAGCGTCCTCTGCCTTTGACATCCCTTTTAATGTACTTGTAAATGTTTTTAGAGCTAAAACAATAAGACAGAAAAGAGGAATTTTCTTTGGTTTCGTTATAAGTTGTTCCATAATTTGGAGTTTGTTAAGGACTGAATAAGGCTGAGGTTGTGTGTGTGGTCTTCCAGCTCTCATTGTTCAGTCAGGAATTATCTCGCTAAGTTTTTGGATGTAAATACAAAATAATAAAGAATATACTTTCTTCTCCATGAAAGTCCATTAAGTAATGTCCACCCCTCCCCCCCACCTCTTAAAACACTTCATCTGAAAAATGTGTTTATATTCACATCTATTTCTGTCTGTCAGTTTGGATAAGAGATCATGAGAAAGTGGGCTCTTTCCGTGTTTAGACCATCGTTTGATTCAGCTTTAACTCATCTGTTTTATCAGATGTGAGTAAAGGGAGGAGTTGAGTCAGTCTGGAGACGACAGCACCCTTAAGGAAGTCCCCCCAAAACCCACACAGCCGAGATATGATTCAAGGTAGAAAACTGTAAATGTGAAGGTGGTGAGTGCGGTCAATACCAAATTTAGATTTTTATCATTTAATAGATCTTCAGCTCAAGGTGCCTCCGGTATTACACAGATCCTATTAAGAGCTTTATTAAGTCCTGCTGAACACCACATATATCCTCCTGTCCTCCCACTGCAATGACAAATATACAGTAAGTTTTTTCCTCCTGACTCAACCAACCAGAAACATCCTTTTAACATGATCATGATAGGAACACAGTTTGATCTGTCCTTAGCTGTCAAGATTTAAATGTTTACTCCATGGTAACATGAGGTGTTTCTGCAACTTTTAAGTCCCAGCATTGAAATTTTGGATTCATGTTCAAATTTGCAGTTCAATTCTTGACATAAACACAATTTACTTAATGTGATTTTATAACATTTATGAAGCATTTATGGGTCTAAAAAAAAAGAAAGAAGAGATAATTCAGTTATAATATGACATTATATCAAATGGAATTGTTTTATATACATTTTACTTTACACCATATTAAAAACAATTTTGTTTACTGATCATTTATATGATTTTTTTCATCTAAATGTGTCTGTCCCGCATTCTGAGTCCTAACACTGAACAAATGCCATTGTAGAAGACCTTGCTAGCTTCCATTTATCTGCAATATTAGCAAAAATGTTGGATATTAGACATTATAATTGCACTATCTGTCATAAAAACAACCTATTTTATATTTTTTGTGTATGAAGATTGACATCTATTGTTACTGTCTAAACTTTTCAGGGTGAAAATCATGAAATCTATTTTTAATTTTTTTTATATCAATATTCACAATGATGCACAAAGCTTCAAAAAATTAATTTAAATGTCTAAAAAATATTATCGAAATTTAAAAAAGCAAAATGTAACAAATTAACATTATTGTAATGTTGCGTTAAGGGCATTTACTATAAGAACAAGTGATGGAAACCATAAAAAATAAACATGTTAAAGATTCAAATCTTAACCACTAAATGTCATTTTGTCGCCAGTCAGTGTGGAAAATCTAGTATCTAGTGGCTGAATATGATCAATCGCACCTTTAATAATTGAATAAATTATTCAACGTGTGCCAAGACAAAAAAACTTGTGTAACTGTTTAGCAATCTTTCTATGAAACAAGCGGATGTTATTGACTGTGTAAAATAGGGCAATCATGACACTTTACTGCCCTGACCTGCATTTCCTACAATCAGGAAACGCATTAGCTCACCAGCCACTGGCGCCCTTGTTGCTATGTCAATGGCTTTAATACAGGCCAGACTGCTGCTCACATTAGTGTACAAGTGTGACTGAGTGTTTGCTAACCTATATATCTGGGCTTGTGAAATGAAAAGGCCACAACTTCATTGCACCTCAGCAGTGACTCACTACAACATATTTTTGTATTATCCTTGTATTCATGGATGTGAAAGTCAGGGGCCAGGTACTGCTTTGATTGGTTACCCACATCCTGACTTAACAGAGGAAGCTCCTTGTGATTCAGTCTAATATATGACCTCCGAACGCCACCGCTGCACTCTTCCCTGCTCCTTATTGCACTTTTAAAAAGTCCTTTTTCAAAGCCAAAACCTGCTCTCTTCCTTTAGCTCTATTGTTCTGTTATTTTTCTCCTCTCAACCATCAGCCGGTATCCTGTGCACAAGTGCTTCTTCCTTGTGTCTGGATCCTCAGCTCACACACTCATTGTGCACTTGCACGCACAAACATGCTTCTTAAAAGTGTTGTAAAAAACATAGTTGAGTCTGGTTGTGTATAGTCAGAAGACATTATATAAAACATGTTGCACAAAACTCATCTTAGCTGTGTTGTTCATGGAGCTGAGGAAAATAGCACCTGTCAAGTGTGCCGTTCAGTGGCGGCAGGATGTTTTCCTCCTCTGTCACAGCAGTGTGTTTGGCCTCAAAGGTCAGCCCGCATGAAAAAGGACAAAGGCTAGGAGTGGCCTAAAGGATTATCACCTTTACACCTTAACTGGGCCAAAGCCCCGTCTATTAAATTGCAGCTCATATTCTCCTTTCGGGCTGCTGCGCTGACAACAGATGCCGAACTAATCGGTTGAGCACAGAGAGAGAGGAAGGTGCTGGTGCCAAGGTAAATAATGTGACAAACCCATTAAAAATGCATCTGTTTCACAAAAACTGACTCAGGAAAGAAACACTTGCAGAAATCCGGACAATAACTCCTTAAAAATATTCTTAAGGGATTCAGTTGTATACTGTTAAGATATACACTGCTCAAAAAATTGAAGGGAACACTTAAATCACACGTCAGATCTTGTTGAGCGAATTATCCAAGTTGAAAATCTTATACTGATGTACATTGTATAATTTGTTGAGAGCAAAATGACATAACGGTCAATGGAAACCAAAATCATCAACCCACTGAGGGCTACGTTTCAAAATCACACCGAAAATCAAAGTAAAAAATTGAAATCAAAGGCTGGCGTCAAAGGTCTGTAGATGACCTTTAATGAATCATATCACATTAAATGTTTCCACTGTGTATAAATATGAAGATTAGATCATCGATGTACTGTTGAATAGGAGCCGTTGTTCTCGGAAAGACAAGATGCTCCATCTTCTCCTTTGTAATGTGAAGATGTTGTGGTTTCACGTCCAGCTCGTCCTCCCTGCGTAGTGTCTTCCCAGACGCTCTCAGGCTTCGGGAACATTTCTGTTTAAAACCATTATCTGACTGGAGCTCATCCATCTCGACCAGCACCACGTCTGCTCCAGACTATCAGTGAAGGAGTCTTCCGTGTTTGGCTAACAAAAACAGGTCACCGCCGGCCCTCCATCCAAGGCTGTGTTTAAATATGAGACGCGTGTGACAGCTGTTGTGAATTCAGATGTACACACGGTTGTATGTATATGTTTAGGTCAGACCAGGGCAAAATAAAAGGAGCAAATACATCTTAGCATTTGTTTGAGCCTTCTTACAGTATGTTATGACTGTAACTGACAGGTACATTGACAGAATAGGTGTTTCTAAAACTAAAACAAGTTAATTCCTGTGCTTGTGTATATGATATGTCTAAACCTATCAGGATTTAAACAAATGAAAGTACAACTAAGTACAAAAAAAGTATTCTTTTTCTTCTGAAAAACATTATTTTTCACCTGAGACAGCTAAAAAGTAATTTTCTTAGAGGATTGAGAGACATTAAAACAGTTTGTTGTTCAAATTAAGATGCTCTCTTGGCTTGTTAATGTGTAACAAAGGAAAAAATATGAACAGTTGGATGTATTTTCCACATTATGTTCATCCCTTGATTCTCTAACCGAGGTTATAGTAAAATCATAAGTATATGTTGCGTGTGGGGGCCATTATGGAGGGTGTGAAACCAGACCACATGCCAGGCCTACTGATGTTACCCAGGAATGTTCTTATCGTTTTCAGGCTGTGATGATAACAGCTTTCCATCCTCCTTCCATTCATGGACGTGTAGTGCAATCCTGGGCATGAACAAAAGCAGCAAGGGGATGAAGGCCGAAAGAGGGTACAAAAAACAAGTTAGTAGGTGAAGGGTGAGTGGACACTGCTGCTTCATCCTCAGCGTGAGGAAAAGACATACAGATATACAGTATAACCACTGCCATCTCCCTCCTCCTCCTCCTCCTCCTCCTCCTCCTTCAGTGTGCACTTCCCCTTTAAAGTATCTGAGAGGAGCAGCCTCACGCTGCTCGCTCTGTCTCCCTTGTAGTTTGTGGTGGCTGTGGTCGACTTGACTGAAAGGATCTTAAAAGATAAAAAAAGGTTTATGGTGGAGGCTGCATCTTCTGCTTGTGGATGAGACATGCAGGGGCTTGAAGTTATAAGGAAAGTGATAAGAAACTGTTTTTTATTTGTATTTCCTTTATCAAAGGATACATGACTGGACTGTTCATCCCGAGAAGGTAAAAGTCTTTATAGGTTTGTTGCTTTTTATTTTAAAAAAGTTCATATTTTGCAACAGATCATTATGTATTTCTGGTGAATTGTTTTATATAGCATCATTGCTACTCAATTAAACCACTTTCTGCATACTTATTTTAACTATTTGTACTGTGAAGCACCATTTTATTTCATGGAAGTTCTGGCTTTAAAACACATTTCAGAAAAAAATAACTTAAAGTTACAGATTAATCCAACATAACCAGGCAGTAAACATTAAATTAAACCAAATTGCATCGAAGCAGTAATGTTGAAAAAACAATTTTGCTTCTGTGTATTCACCTTTTAAAAGTATTTGCTGAAACTGTAACAGGTTTATAACAGCTTTGATTCCATAAAATTCACTTCATTGAGCTTGCTTACACATTGTACATAATGCATGTAGACATTGGAAATGATGGCAGGTTGCAATATGTATTTGTTACATCATTGTCATATATAATGTTAGCTTTTGTACATAAAAGATTGTTGCACAGTTGCAAACAATACTAGATAACCGGATACAATAAAGTCTAATTATATAGACATATAAAACTAAAAGTTAATTTCCCTTGACCATAAACTGACTTGTTTCATAAAGTCAGACTTGTTAAATGATCTCCAGGACATGTATCATGTTTTAAAATATAACAGTAACAAAGCGGGGTGTAACTCTAGAGTCCCAGCTGATAAATTATTGAATGATGGCGGCCTCTCGTCCATTAACACGTGCTCTTAACTCGGCTGTTAGTTAACAAAGGGGTTCAATTTGTTTCAGTTGTCAAGAGTTGATAGAAAGGACAAACATACTCCCCTTATTTCAATAAGGAGGGTTTCTCTTTCTTTATTCCCAATGATAGCTATTTGAAAGGTCAATTTGCTTGATATTAAAGGGGACATATCATGCTAATTTTCAGGTTCATACTTGTATTTTGGGTTTCTACTAGAACATGTTTACATGCTTTAATGTTCAAAAAACACATTATTTTTCTCATACTGTCTGTCTGAATATACCTGTATTCACGCTCTGTCTGAAACGATCCGTTTTAGTGCCCGTCTCTTTAAGAACTCCTCCCGAGAAAGCCCAGTCTGCTCTGATTGGCTTGCGAGAAAAATATGGTGCACCTGGGCAAATGTAGTTCTCAGTTTTGTGTCACAATGCACAATACATGTCTCCAACACTAGCTAGCTAGCTAACTTAGCTATGTTCCACGCACAAATGATATTTTTATCAAGCGAAAGAACGAGCAAGACCCGTTGCTTGTGTGAGTACATCCCAGTACAAAACACACAGACGTCGTAGCTTCAGAGAGAGAGACATCACTACGCCACTTTTGGGTGTGTAGTCTTTCTAATTACGTATTTTTCACAGGCTGATACTTCAACAGTTTTACGACAAACTGTGACTTTCTTGACTTGTAAAGTTATCTTTTAAATTGAATTCATGTCTGAATTCATGGCACGATTCAAACTGGATCAAAATAATATTTGTCTCTCGCCGTTGAGTACCGTTCATTTCCGAAATAAGCTCCCATGGTGGTCCACCGGAAGGGGCGGGGCTTCGCCTCTCTATTCTAATGAGCCTGCCTGTGACATAGGAAGGGGAGCCAAACCTGAATGGCTTGTTGAATCACAAGTTTTCTGATCTAGGCAGCCCACAAAAAACTAACTGGGTTGTTTTATATCACAGTTTGTGGGTTGGTAGGAACTCCAGATACCTAAATGTATGAGAAAGTGAGTTTTTCATGTGTCCCCTTTAACTGAATGTTAAACTGTAATATTGTAGCTTTTATTGACTTAAATTGCCTCTAAAGAGGTTTCCATAACTGCATCTTCTTGAATATCCAACCTCGCAGTTTATCGTTCTCCTCCCTTCCTGGTTTGACTCCACAATCCATCTCTGATAATCCACTCTGCTCCACCACCTGCTACATATTCTATTAAATCTCATTTTTCACTCAACTGCATTTCCTCTGCAAGTTTCTCCGGGCCTGTTTATGCTTGTTGAGCAATAACAACAAACTGGATGTTCATAAAAAAGGTTAGCAAAAAACTCTATACATACATACATAGCTCTCATGAAGTGCTTTTTCCTTCCCTGCAGGGTATAGCTGTACTTTGATGGGAGTGGCGCCCGGCTGCAAAGGGGAGGAAGTCTGCAGATTTCGCACATGATGGACTGCAACGACTCCCATGCTCTGCTCTCCGGGGAGCAGCTCATCTACGCCATCACCATACCGCTGTCAACCTCCATCATCTTGGCCAATCTCGTCATCATCGTGGGCATCGCGTGGAACCGCCAGCTCCACAACACGCCCAACTACTTCTTCCTCAGCCTGTTAGTGGCAGATTTGTGCACAGGCGTGGCGCTGCCTTTCATACCGTTAATGGGCCTGAACCGGGAGTTGAGTTTTAGCTCCTGCCTGGTGGCTCACGTTTTCCCAAACTTCCTCTTCCTGGCGTTCCTTCTCAACCTGGTAATGGTCCACTATGAGCGCTACATTTGCATCGTCGACCCCCTGCGTTACAACAACTTGTGGATGCATCGCAGCTTTCCCTTGGCGTTGCTTGTGGTTTGGGCGCCGCCACTTCTATTCGCATCGCTACCTGCTTTTGGTTGGAATAACTGGACGGGGCCAGATTGGGACGGCTGTTGTGCAAGTAGCCAAAATATAACGGCACTTTCAAACTGTTCAACAAACAAAACCACGTGCTGCTCCTACAGACGAGTATTCCCCAATGCTTTTATCTACTTGGAGGTGTACGGACTCGTCTTACCTGCTATTCTTACCATCGCCGGCATGACATGCCGTGTTTTATGGATCACCCGAGGCCAGCTGAAGGACATTTGTCGCCTCCATCGTTCAGTGGAGCGAGGAAGTCAGGCCTCGGACCGAGAGCAGAGGCTGAACCTGCGGTACACCCGTTGCGTGGTGGCGGTGTCGCTGACGTTCCTCGCATGCTGGGTGCCCTACCTCATTTACATGCACGTCTGCATAGCGTTCTTGATCAGCGACACCAAGTGGAGCTCCACCACTCACATCGTGCTGTCGTGCACCGGTATCGGAAGCATGGCGGTGGTGCCGGTGGTGCTCGGCCTCGCTAACAGGCAGTATACAGAACCCGCATACAAACTTGTCCAGAAACTCAGAGACAGATGGAGGCGAAGGACGCAGGGATCCGAGGAGGTGGCAGTCTGAGAAAATACTCATGAATATTTATGAAGAAAAACCACTACACTGGGAAATATCCTTTCTGTCTGTAGATCCACATTTCTGATGGTTTTCCATTACATTTTCAAAATTCGGCCGACAATATTACTGTCAGGACAGCTGGTTAGACTGTTATCAGGTCATTAAATGGGGCGTTATCAGTGGTTAGAAGCCTCATAGATGTGGGTCAGTAGGGCCCTACTATACCCACTAGTAGGTTTTATCATCTATTCACATGGTAGATCACAGAAAGAAGGTATCAAAGATGACAGCGACCTCTAGCGACCGTAGTAATTAGGACAGGAGCAGAAGCGGAAGTCAGGCGCAGTCGTAAACGCAGTGTGAAACTCCTTATGGGATGGAGGTCGGAGGCGATGGATGGGACACAAAACACAGGACTTACCCAGAAGACGGGGTTCGTATCCTGTGTGAAACCGAAGTGTAGTTGTCGTTAAGTTTCACTTTCACTTTTCAAACGTGGTTATTTTAAGCCAAAACCCAATGTTTTCCCCTAAACTTAACCAAGTGGTTTGTTGCCTAAAGCTAAATAAGCTGTTTTGTTTGTGTTCGAAACGTAACGTTTAATGCAGTTTTACAACGTAGCAGGCATAGCAGGCCCCTACTGACTCACATCTATGATGTTTATAGCGAGCAATAACGCACATTTAAAGCTCCTTTAATGGCCTGATTACAGTCGAATCAGTGCTGTTTTCTGGACATTCGGACAACTGTCTCAAACAAGACTAAAGCACCATTCCATGCTAACGTGCTGATATTTAGCAGGTATAATAATGCCTGAAATACAACTTCTCAGTATGATAACATTATGAAGAAAGGTTAAATAAATTAAAAATGTTGTACATCCTATAAATATAGCTCAATGACATACTGTACATGCTCATTTCTCTTTGCGCTGCCTGCTCTGGATATCAGTTTAACTGGTGGTAGATTTTCTCCATCTGTCACCCACCTGCCTGCAATGTTTATCCTACAGTACTTCCCCCGCTAGTGTTTATCTATATACTGTTATGCAAGCTGACGAGGGGAGAGGGATGCATCCACAGTCCCTAATTCATCTACAAGACATGAGGAAATTAGAGCTTCAGGAAGAACGCGCAGGAAAGAAACATGAGCTGAAAACCAAGTAGGAAATGAGTTTCCAGTTTCTGCCATATTTAGATATAGTGTTACAGGAAGGTTAAAGAGGATCTGTTATGCTTATTTCAGGTGCATACTTGTATTTTCGGTTTCCACTAGAACGTGTTTACATGATTTAATGTTCAAAAAACGCTTTATTTCCTCATACCGGCTGTGCTGCAGCACCTCTTTTCACCCTCTGTCTGAGCTCCTGCCCTGAAAAGCCCAGTCTGCTCTGATTGGTCAGCTGGCCCACTCTGTTGTGATTGGTTAACCTAACCAAACTCTTTGGACTCCTCTCCAGCTCCACTCTAACTAGCTTTGTTTGAGGGTGAGCCAAACTAGCTGCTTGGCAGGTATTATGGAAATGTGTTACTTGGTGACATCACCATGTTACAGAAGAAAAGGTGGGACTTCAAGCAAGGCGTTTCAGGCAGTTCAGGAGCAGTGTTTCTCTCTTTGGCGTGGACTTTGTGACTTTGCAGACAGGCATAAACAACTATATAACACACAAAAGGAAAGGGAAACAGCATAAAAAAGCATAATAGGTCCCCTTTAAAGCAGTCTTCAGAGAAACATCTGCTGCTTCCAAATACTCGTTTTTGAAAAATAATCGTTTTATTTGTTATGATTCATTCAATGGAAATTCAATTTTTATTTGAGACTTGATTAAACACAGGATATTCTGTATGTCATGCTATTTGTTTCCACAATTAAAGTGTGGTTTAAAAAAGTGTCTAGACAGTATGTGGGTGGAAAAGAGACAAGCGAAAGAAGAGAAGCAGACTTTAATCAAATTAAAGAGTGTTATGGGACATTAGGAGAGATGGGTTATCGTCGCAGGGTCTGGGTACATCGTCTGTATGTCTCTTGTATGTGTTGCTTTGCTAAGCCTTGTTCCAGTATGTTTTCCACATCAGAATATTGTGTATGCACAGTATGTGTCCTGAAGAGGAGGAGGGAAAAATGAAGACAGGACGAGACTGTCGGGCTCCAGCTTCTAATCACTGACTGCTATCTGGATCAAGTGGCAACACGCTGTGCCCAAATTGTGTTTTTACATATAAGTAAAAGCTCAACATTTTGAGAAATACGCTTATTTGCTTTCTTTCCGAGGGTGAAATGAGAAGATTGATGCCACTCTCTGGTATCAATATTTCCCAAAATGTCTTTCTTTAAGTGACTGTACTCTTCATGTGTTTATGTGAAAGAAAAAGACAGCAGACATATTGTTCATGATGCTTTATTTATTAATTGTTTTCCATTGCAAATACTTGTCACCCTAACAGTAAACTCTGTAATACCCTCTGATTTCCTTGTGATTCTTTTTGACATATTTGAGTATGAAAATCCATTAACGTGCCCCTTAATGTGACCTCTTGCTAGTCTAGGAAACATTATTTTTGTGAATAAGAAACAGAACAGAAACACTCTGAAATTAACTTATTGTTCATTTTCTTATTTAGCTCACAAAGGTATGAGATAACCAACTGCAAGAAAGCTGAACCAGGTACCAGGAACACAAGTTGTTGCAAAGGAAAACAAAGATAAGAAAACCTTTTTGAAAACACTCCTTGACATAAATAAAATGTCTCCAACCTCAAGCACAGATTCTCGGAACAAAAACACTCAACCTACCAAGAAGCTATTGTCAGACCAAAAAGCACACAAACGAAGCATAATGATTATTGCATGTAAAGGCACTTTCGTGATGATTCTTGAAAAGTTTAAATGTGTTATTGATAACATTTTTATGTAGACGAATATTCAAATAATAATATATCCACAAAACCTTTAGAAAGGTGTCGAATAAAAGAAGGTTATCAATAGCACCTTTAATTTTTTACTTTTTAAATTCACATTTTGCGGATATACTGTATTGCTGCAGACAGAAGGGTGATGGACAGTGCCGGTTAATCTTCAGTGTAATGGGAGCTTTCGGACACGACTCTGCCCTCCTCCACGTCCAACCGGATCAGCAGGCGTTTCTTGGAGGCGGGGTATGCCGCCGGGACAACGGTGGGTTTTGGGCTTCGTGGCTTCTCTGGCAGGTGTTGGTTCGATGGCAGGCGAGCGTCTGCGTGCAAGTAAGGACTTGGATTGGTCGGTTTGTTTTTAGAAATCTGACCGAAAGAGAGGTTTGATTTTGGTGGGACACAAAACATGATATCAATCACGATATCAAAACATGATATCAATCATTATATCAAAACATGATATCAAAACATGATATACAATCATGAGAATGTGAATATGTGTGAAATATGATATGTATTTTTAACCCTTTAATGTCCTCACTAAGAAAAAAGCAATGGAAAATCTGCATTTTTAATGTCCTTGGTGCAATAATAACAACAATCAATGTGTCATTTTTAAACAGATCCCACATTTCTTTTAATATAGGCTTCGATGAAATGTTGCTTCACGGTAAAAAAAAAATACAAACCATGAGCTATTATTATGCTGGTAATATATTAGTATACCAAAATACGTAAAGTTGTTACCGTGAAATTAATAGGATTATCGGTACTAGTATTATTTCTATGTATTTATTCTAGATATTTACCATATTAACAGTTTGAAAACATCTCAGAAATGGTGAAAAACAGGAAAGAAAACCAGAAAAACATCTTTATTTTTCTGACTTTCTTCTAAACTTTGCTTTTTTCCTTGTAAATTACAGGATAATTTCAACTCTAGACTTATGAATCATGAGGGGTGCCACTGTTTTAGTTAATTCAAAAACTTCTCCTATCAAACTACAGCTGCTCTGGATGTTTATATTTGTCTAGTATCCATATAAAAAAAGTCACTACAGAGCAACCAAATCAAAAAAAGTAACAAAATGGCTCTCACCTACGTTGCGCATGAGGTCGTTCATTCTTCGCAGAGATGGAGCAGAGACAGAGAGACAGTTATTAGTGCCAGCATTATGCATTGCGGGATATTTGATAATCAAACAGCAACATGATGTCACGTACCTCTGCTCCTCGCCCTCCAGCAGCTTGCGGTAGGTGGCGATCTCGATGTCCAGGGCCAGCTTGAGGCTCATCAGCGATTGGTATTCGCGGACTTGTCCGGCCAAATCCTGCTTGGCCCGCCTCAAGGCCTCCTCCAGCAGGGCGACGTCCTCCCGAGCCCTATTCAGGTTGTTGTCGCTTTCTGTCTTCAAGTCGCTGATGTCCTTCATCAGGGACTCTTCCTAAAACAGAGTGAAAATCAGAGGCATGTTGGATGGACAGGGTGTGTGCTGATATGCCTGTACTCTGGTTTATCTGTGTGATCACAACCTTCCTTCTGAGAGCCTCCAGGTCCCCGTTGAGTCTCTGGATGTGGCGCGCCAGGTCTGAGATCTCCCTCCTTAAATCACGCACTTCCTGCTCACGCTGTCCTGCATTTAAGACCATGGCATCCATCTAAGAGAGGGGGAGATGGCACATTTCACCATGTCTGTTGGTAACCGACTATGTCTTCTTCTTCTTTAGGTCGCTGTCCTCACCTTAGTCTGGTTCCACTGCTCGGCTTCCTCCCTGGTGCGGGCGGCCACGTTGGCATACTGTTTCTTGACACCCTCGACGATCTCGTCCATGTCCAGAGACCGCTGGCTGTTGTCACGTAAGACAACGGTCTCGTTTTGGACGTGCGACTGCAGCTCCTTGATCTCCTCCATGGGGGGGTAGACACGTACAACAGAGTTAGTGGGGGGAATTCACAAATTCAGAGCAAAGAGAAAGAACAGAACAAATGAAAATAAAATAAAACACATCATTACCTCATCGTAGCCAACCCTGTGGAAATCCAGTTTTCCCATCACGTCCTCCAGCTCCAGAACCAGATCGACTGCCGCTAAGTGACCTTCATCTACATCCTGTTACACACATACACATTAAACACACGGACACCACGGTGGCATACAGTGCAGAAATTGCTTCCAAAATCCACTCTTAAAAAGGACCACAATGTATTTCAAACTTGGGGAATTCATGAAAGTGTTTACTATGTTTCTAAATGGTTGAAGTAGCATAAGTACCTTTTTCTTGATGATAAACTCACTCTCCAGTTCAGATTTTTCAATAAACTCCTGCTCATACCTGAACCAAATAGAAAATAAAGGGTGAGAAATGAATTTGTGCCAATAATGACATAGTTTTCAGTCTTCTGGATTTATTTGCAGGTGTGGAAAACAAGGAAATTACTTCACTTTTATGTAACATATTCTCACCCAAATGTTTTTTATTTAGATATATAGTGCAGAACCAATGGACATATTGAAAGTTGATGGATGTTTGATGTGTCTAAGCATTGACCCACTGACCTCTTCTTGGTGTCCTCCACCTCCTCCTGGTCCCTGAGCAGCTCAGCCTGCAGTTTCTCCCGGTCGTGGAGCAAGCTCTCAATCTGCTCCTCCATCTCGCTCTCCAGCTGCTTGACGATGTCGTCGATTTTCCCGTCATAGTCCTCCTGCTCCTTGAGGATCTTCAGCTTCGTGTCGAGCTTTTTGTTCTCATCCTCCAGGTGTTTAACCTAAGACGGAGACGGACAAATGCAGGAGAAAAAACATAAACAGCAGCAACAAAACATACATTTTGCAAGGCAAGAATACTTAATTATACTTTTCTTAAGCATATCTCGATCAAAAGATTAAGTACAAGTAGGCCTATAAGCCAAGTAGACTTAGACTTTTCTGTATACTTGTCAGTATAAGCCAAGTATACTATGTATACTTTTGTTAAGTATATCTCTGATAACTAAATTAAAAAGTAAACTCACTGAAGTATACTAATAGCACATTTGAATTAACTTCTTTTTGGTAAGTGTAAATATATAATGAAGCTACATGCCAAGTTTTACATGTCATAATTAAGATAAGATAAGATAAGATATTCCTTTATTAGTCCCGCAGTGGGGAAATTTGCAGTGTACGGCAGCAAAGGGGATAGTGCAAAAAACAAGATGCATCAGCTAACACAGTAAAAAAGAGCTAAACAAAGTGTAACAAAATATGAACCATTTAAATAGAAGAAGTATGAAAATAGGAGCAGTACATACAGTATTGACAATAAACAGACTATTAACAAAATGATGTGCTCCATGTGTTTTTGCACACTCTAAATGTGTATGTGTGGCTCCACCTGCTGGCAACAGAAAAAAAGTGGTTTTAGTGGTACTGAGTAATTTAGAAATTAATATAATATAGTTTTAAAATTGTGTTTTAATTGTACTTGGTTGGGGAAAACAGATTGTCTGTTCCTGCGATTTGATTGGCTGTTTGCCACCGACGTCATCATCTCACAGTTGGCGGGAGTTATTTTAAAGGAGTTAGCTAGTAACGGTCACCATGAACTATGCGGATTATCTTCTACAACATTTGACAACATTTGACGTGCGACAGGTTTTTTTTTTAAGAAAAACTTTAGACTAAACACCTCGGTGCCCACCAGTCGCGGGATATTGTTACAAACCAAACCGTGGTTAAAAATAAGCAGATATTTAACATGGAGGACAAAATGGCTAACTGCTAGCTAGCTTGTCAGAGAAGAAGCCTTTTCTTGTGTGTTATTCGGAGGAGATGTTGCCTGGCAACAACAAGCTTTCAGGATGTCAAGCAACTTTCTGAGAGGATTACCAAACATGAAAGGAGCAGCAAGTGGAGGAGAACAGGTATGTCTACTGTACATTGAGTCCATATATCCACCAGATGGCGTCCTACATGTTCCTCCAACGTTGTTTACATGAAGTGAAGCTTGCAGAAGGAGACACATTTCATAGCCTCAGGTCACAGAATACATTACAGGCTGGTATAATGCTCCCAGACAGGTTTTACAAATAATATGTAATATTATTATAATATTTTCCTCTATTTAAGGCTTGTTTTTACTGTGAACTGTTACTGTAATAAACTGAAAAAGTAAATAATTCCATCAAATAAACAAATTATTAATTAATAATAATTATTCAAATAATTATTAATTAATCGAATAATTAATTATTTATTAATTAATTAATTGAATAATTAATTAATAATATAATAATAATGTAATTCAATATGTATTGAATTATATTAACTAATTAGAATATTTAAAGAGGGGGAAATTTGATATACTAAAGGCTGTTCTTATAATTTTCTTTACATGTTTTTTTTTCATGTTTTGAGTATTTATTATTTAGAAATAAATACATGAATTATTTATTTATAACCTAACAACAATAATAATAGTAGGCCTAATTATATCATCCATTTAAGGTTTGTTTTTACTTTGAACTGTTACTGTACTAAACTTTGCATTGGTTCAAATGAGTGAATGATTATTAATTACAAATACATTGAAAAAATGATGAAAAATGCCCAAATATATTGAATTATATTAATCCATTCGAATATTTACAACACAACACAAAAAAGAGGGGAAACAATACATTAAATACTGTTCTTATAATTTTCTTTACATGTTTTTTTCATCTTTTGTGTATTTATACATTTTGAAATAAATACTTGAATTAGTTATTTATAACCTAACAACAATAATAATATTAGGTCTAATTATATCATCCATTTAAGACTTGTTTTTTTACTTCTAACTGTTACTCTATTAAACTCGGCATTGGTTCAAATTAGTGGAAAAAAAATTGAAAAATCCCCAAACATATTGAATTATATTGATTTT
>CAKAOH010022811.1:0-12217 GCA_916701665.1 Sebastiscus tertius | reverse complement strand
ATGACACAAGGCAACAGAATAATGTATATCTAACACTTGTCCCATTCGGTCTTATGATACAGTCCCTCAGGTGCAACACCATTAGAAGGAACTCTGACAATAGTGTTCAAACCGAATACTTCTGCTGCAGACCTCCCACAGCCGAATGTCATTGCTCAAACATTAGCAGACACTTTGAAAAATCCCAACAATAGCGTCAACGTGAGCATAGATCCCAACTCAGTCACACTAGGTAAGTAAACACAACACAGTATTTCACTCTGATCAGTATGTAAAACATTTGAAATAATGTGCACCAATGTCAGTATGACATCAAATAAGGAATCCTTTTGGTTTGGGCACCATTACTTATTCACATATTCTTTAAATATATGTTTTTACAACAGCTGTTCCTACTACTGCACCACCTACTACGACTGCGTGAATGGCACATGTAAGCAATACTGAGTGCTACTTGATCAAAAATTTCAAAAGTTACACAACTGCTTGTTGAACTAATGTTTTGTTTCCTTTTTCTCCTCATTTACAGCTTCAAGTGGAGTAAGCCACAAGATCAGTCTCGTCACCGCATCCTGCCTGGTACTGTTGTCATGGCTACTGTCAAGCCAGCAATAGCATCAGTGCTGATTACCATTTGAATTGCCAGCAATATATGACTGCCATCACTGGTATGAAAAATGATTTTGTTGGTAAAAATCAAAGATTAAGGCTTGTCTTAATTCTTGTACAGCTTCGGATGAACTTACTATCAAATTCAACTCTAATCACCTGGTCCATTGAATCACTACTAGAATAATAAGCCAAACAACATAAGATTGAGCTCTGGGTTGTCAGAAAATAATTGCACTATTAATGTACAAATGAATCTGGTACAATTTCTGTCAGAAACTTTACAATGATACACAATCTTTGAAGAATTTAAATTCTCTGTTTTGCAATTTTGGTGGCTAAATAGAAAGGGCATGCTTAATGCCGTGAGCTTTAATTAAAGCACCGGTGATGTTAACAGACAATCAAACCCTGCTGTGTGATTTCCAATAATTAAATTTCGCAATAGCGTCTTACAATAAGCCCAGTCATTGTTGTGTCAGTAGATCAGGTTTGTTCAGAAAGAGAGAACTGGGAGTGGTGCATTGCCTATGAGATAGAGTGGTGCAGGAATGAGTCAACCTGGAATTGAGTTAGCATTTTAGCAGGTCCGGTTCCCTCGTCTCGAAGTCAATGGGTTTTTAGTAACAAAATAGTTTGAAATAAGTTTGAAATGAAGTTTGAAATAAGGTCTGTGGTTAACACAAGCTTTAGAGATTTTAACATTTTGTTCTACAACATAAAATACATCAGTAAATATACCTCACTACAAAACGTCATCACGCCGACTCGTCCGTCTGTACAGCCTCGTTGTGTATACTCGTGTCGATGCGACCGTGGTGTAGTTCGTTAATAGCCTAACGTTAGCTTTTTACTTTTGGCGATCGCATTTACTCTTCAAAAATCATAAAACTGTTAATTTGTGGAGATTATCTTTCTGAACCAAACGTGTAAGTATCATAAACGTGTGTTTGCCACAGAGTTTATTTACTGCTTTAATCCGAAATCCAACAGAGTAATCCCATTGGCTCGACAAAAAGTTGTTGTTGACAAAAAGGGCCAACCAGGAAGTTATCATATGATAACATCCTGGTTGGCCCAAGCCCCCAGGAAGATCGGCAGGCGTTGAAGCAAATTTTCATAGTGGCCAAACGATGGTACTACAACTTCCGTGTCCATCACGTGATGCGATTAGGCTTAAAAAGACATTTCCCACAGACTTTCATTGGGATAGAGACGTTTGTAACTCAACAGATGATTATTTTTGAGCTATATCAACTTCCCAGTATGAACACTTGAATAGCCCTCATTTAAATCATTAGGTCCTAAAAGTTGTAAAATGCACTGATGCTAAATCCAAAGTTATTTCCTTTCCTCCATTCCTGTGAATGAGAGAAAGAAGCATTTTAAGAGACAGTTTTGCTGCAAAAGACCACAGTAAGAATAATCTTTACCATAAATCTTCTTAGAAACTATTTACTTATTTGCAAAGCTTTCATTTTAAAGTTGTTGTTTTTTTTAGTTATCTTAGATATAGGAGAAACCAATGTTGCAGTGGTCAATAAAGAAGAAATAAAGGTGCAGATGACTTTCAGAGGAGGGGCTCAAGTTCAACAGCATGGCATCACCCGATCACATCCCCAACAATACTATATATTCAGATCATTGAGGAATTTGACTTTAACATGAAGTCTTTAAGAGCTGCTCAGTTGGTAAAGTTGAAAAATCGTATTTTCACTGAAGTAAAACGTGCTGTTGTGTAAAAATGTGCTCTTTGCTCTTACACTATCTCAGTCAGATTTGGGTTGAAGGTTGGGTTGGTCATTACTGCACTGTCAGAACAATGACTCGCGTAATAAGCCATTCACTGTGCTTATTTATGTGCATTTCTGTTATCATACATATGTGTATTCTGTGAGCTTGCTATATTTTTGTACAATTTTCGTTGTTATCTTCCTAATGATCAGAATACAAACATGACAAATAAATCTGTCTATGCTATAACATTTATATCATTATCTATGATACTTTTTATTGTAAGTGGGTGATAAATCAGAGCATATTGAAGATCAGGTATGTGGATGAAATGTTTTTCCATTGAGGCATTAAAGATATGTACAAACTATCAAACCCTGTCTCGTCATTTCCTGAAACTGAATATAGTAATCATTCTCAATCACAGTTAATTAACTGATTAGCTGATCTAATGATTGAATTAACCCAAAACAATTTTGATTTTTAATCAGTGAATTGTTTGAGACCCACAATAGACCCATTTTTGTCTTTTGGGGGAGATAGCAGGTCAACAGTAGACGTCACATAGATGTGGTGTACAAGCTTAATTTGAAATGCTGCTTAGCACTGTGTGTCAAATTGTTTTAGTCATAAAATAGAAATAAACATGAATTCATTAATATAAATTGTGAAAGTGTATAAGGGTTTAGAACATGATAGAAGTATATGATGACCATTCCCCATGCTCTATTATGTCTCATAAGTTGTTGCAGCCACAGCCAATCGAGAATTGATCAATAATCCCTCCTAAATACCACATTAAGACACAAAGACCTTGAGGAACACCATAGAAAAAGCCATGCTGTGATTTGGTATTAAAAACTTTTGACATTTGGAGATTTCTGCAAGAACTGCATTTTTCGGCGATTAGATGTCGAGCACTTCTATTCTGGAAACTGCTCAGAAACCCCCTCATTGTCAATCTACCTTGGAAAGCCGTCCATCCTCTGAATGCTCTAGGTCTGTAGTTTGTGGCTGTAAAGTTTCAGGAGGCTGTGATTATCCTAGAGGTCACTAGAGGTCATTTTATACAGTGAGGTCAAGTTTCAAAAAATGGTCTCAATACAATGAAATGGCTACTATGGGGACTAACATCACCACATATGAATACAATTGGGCTCTTTGGATCCACAAGAGTTGCAGCTTTACAGTCATACCCAATTTATGCAACTCCAAGACTGTTTAGGGACCCCAGTACGCAGAAATATTCAAATACACCATTTTAGGACATTTATACTGCATGCAAAAAACTTTATTGTTTTTGCCCAAAACTGCATGTGATTATCATAAAGTGGGCATGTCTGTAAAGGGGAGACTCGTGGGTACCCATAGAACCCATTTTCATTCACATATCTTGAGGTCAGAGGTCAAGGGACCCCTTTGAAAATGGCCATGCTAGTTTTTCCTCACCAAAATTTAGCCCAACTTTGGAGTGTTATTTAACCTCCTTCCCGACAAGCTAGCATGACACCATGTAGACATGGTTGGTACCAATGGATTCCTTAGGCTTTCTAGTTTCATATGATACCTATACCGTGTGTATCTGTACTCTAACTCTAAAACTAAACCTGCTACAGCCTCTGAAAGACAGTAAAGAAACAAAATGCCCAAACATTATGCGGTTCCAGCTTCCCTAATGTGAATATTTCTCATATTTCTCTGTTTTCTTTGATACCTGACAGAATATCATTGGATTTAGACTGTTGGTCAAACAAAACAAGCATTTTGAATACGTCACTTTGGGCTCTGGAAACTTGTGATGGCCATTTTTTGTTTTCTGATATTTTAGATTTAAAAGAATCAATTCATCGATAAAATAAAAGTCAGATTAATCAACAATAATTCATAATAATTGTTAGATGCAGCCCTAGTGAACAATATTCTGTGACAGGAGATATTGACCAATCACAGGTCATTTCAGAGAGAGAGCGTTCCTATTGGCTGTGCTCCGGTCATTTGACCGGAACTTGGCGTTCCTTCAAGCCATCTTAACCTGACCTCAACATGGATGCCAGGTCACAAACTTTCTCATTTTACAGCTAAATCGTACACTACAAGATGTTTCTGAAAACATTTGAGGAGACAAATCAGCATTACAGTAACAGAATATTGATTCATATTTGATCAGCGCTGCCTAGTTTGACCGTTTGGTCGGAGTTCGTGATTGATTGACAGCCGGCTCTCATAGAGAGCAGCTGGACAGCAGATCCCAGATCAGCTCTGACTTTTTTTTCAGGTTACCTGTTTAATGTAGTACTGTCACGATATAGTGACCGTTTTATAAAAATATTTTTTTTAACCATATTTGCTCCAATCTCGCCTACTTCAGCTTTAAAGGGACTGTTTGTACATTTTTACACGTATAAATCTACCGGGTCGGGATCCCATGCGTGTCGCGTGTGGCCGGAGCCTCTGCTCCTCTGCCTGCCTGCCTGCCTTCACTCAGACACCGCACGCGTGTATGTGCGCTCACTAAACACTGCAGAAGAGTTAGTTTAGCTCTGAGAATATCTAGTGAATGTACAGTGGACGTTTGTGCAAAAATAACTGCTGCAGCTCCTCCAGACCAACAGAGGTTTCCGTGTCTTGTGAAGTGACGGGGCTCCGCAGCGAGAAACGTTATCGTCTCCGACCGGGTGCCGGTGTCTCCCTGCGGGCGTGGTCGGGGGATGAAAACGCTCTCTTCCTGCTTCAGCCCCGGAGGCTGCTGTCCTGATGAACTATTTGATGATGTTTCCTGCAGGTAATACAAAGATAAGCAGGTGTAAGATGGAGACACAGTGAGCCTCCCTAATGAACTTACACTTTTATGGTATTTACTAGTGATGTTACGTGTTGTGCCGAGGCTTCGGAGCGTGTGTCGAGTAATCTAGGAAGTTTTCAGCGATGCGCATATCGAGGCTCGTATCGTTTAAGACCAATTACGTCATTGATGACGTCCGAAGCCTCGCTGCCACTGACTGGTTCAGGAAGTGGTTCAGATCTTCACTGGTTAGACCAAAGCCACTTTCCAGAAGTGACACAGAACACTAATATTACCCCTCCTGCAATTAATATATTATATTACACTACACTTCAATACAATTATTGACCAAAGGATTGGTTTACACACATAAGATGCATTACTCACAAAACAATTACAGTTTATTATACATGTATGTTATATACTCATAATATACTTACTAGAAAGTATATTATATGTTATATAGATATACATGGATTACACGGTAATATATATTATTTTCATTGTTTATAGTCATTCCCAACAGCCTTTACTGGTGCAAAATACAATATATCACAGATCACATGGTTAAGATCATATCTGCTTGTTTTACACTCTTTGGCCACCAGGTGGTTTCGTGCACATGAAGCCTCCAGAAATGAACCCTTTTCCGACCCAATTTGCTGGAAAGCTTCAAAGCTTCATGAAGTTTCAGCTCGCCATCACTAGTATTTACTATAAAAAGAACAGACAGTATAATCTACTAAAAAGGATCAGTTAACAGAATCATGGCTGTGTGCAGCAACATTAATCTACCATTAAACACCTTCACCTTGTGAAGTTAAAGCCAGCTGTTTCACTGTGACATTAGAGCTCACCTGAGAGCCAATAGCTCTACCTGCCTGTGTTGGCATCAATAGCTGCTGCTAACACGACATTATTTTGAAATAACTTTGTCTACGATAGTAACTAACGATGGTTGATGTTAAAATGTCGTGTTGGAGCAATTATCACAGACTAGTGAACACATTAGCCGGCTAACCGAAAAATACTTAGACTAGTAGGCTACTAGCCACAGTTTGAGGGTTGCCAGATCGGCGGATCACGCATCCCACATATCCCCCTCCTTCACTCTTTATCAAAATAGCCCACTTTTTGCAGAAAAAGCTCAAACTTGGCAACTCATGATAAAATGATAAGATGGTTAAAAATATTGGTAGGGACAATTCAGTCGTACAATCGACAAGAAACAAATATATATAGTAAGAACATGAGAGGTTTAGACTAAATACTAAATAATCTTGTGACTTCTATGGATTAGAAAAAGACATTTGTCATCTGTTTTTTGTTTTTTTTTCTACACAAACATTCTGGATAGATACTGAACATTTTATAAGGAAAACATAATGAAACTAGATCTTATTTTCTTTGTACAGTGGGTTTAATTAATGGAGAAATTCCACAAACATAAAAAGAAATGTCTGTCTCCAAACTTTTTTTCTCTATTTCTTTTGTTAAATGGCAACACAATTACATATGTAAAAACTCAGAAAAATAAATATACTTGTTAAATATAGTATCACATCTTGTATTATTTTAATTTATTTTAGTTGTATTATTTTCAAATTGTATGTATATATATATATATATATATATATATATACACACAGTGTATGCACATAGTGTATTATTTTTATTTATTTTGTTTTACAATTATTCTAATAATAATTTTATGAGGCAAAAATAATCAAACTACATGATAAGGACATTTTACACTTAAACTACTAAACCACTACTAGTTTTAAAAGCAACAGAATGGACAAAGATCGTATTTTCTTACACAGTTTTATTAAAACCACATAACATATACAATTTTGTAACATCACAATTACATGCGCTAAAATGGGGGCAACTAAATGTTTTTGTTTAATACAGTGTGTGCACGAAACATATATTATTTTTATTTATTTTGTTTTACAATTATTCTAATATGATTTTTGGCATATCCGGCTAAATCCATGGTGTACATATTATTCTGTTAATTAAGAGGATGTGTACCCAAGTATACCCATATTCATCGAAAGGGGGAGCCATCACACCAAATGTGTTTCTTCATGATCTCACTCACTCATTAGGTTTCATAACATACAGTAAACTATCTGTCCCAGAATCAAAGTTGGTGTAGCTTGTGACATAATGTGAAATAGACCAGTCCTTCCATAGGCCATGTTAACCTTTTCAAATGAGTCCATAACTAGAATAATATATAATTATTATTATTATTATTAATTATAATAATAATAATAATCCCACGACTAGTTTTAACTCAACATACCTATGCTCATGGTAAAGCAGGTACAATACTAAAAACAGCAGCTCAATCAAAAATTATTCCAGAGCATTATGTGAAAAGCCCCGTCTTGTGAGTCTAAATAGATGCAAATTTTGTGGCTCTGGAACCTCTCTTCTCTGCTTTCTCAAAGGAATTTGAAATGTACATCAGAACTCTTGAATCTCCTATTTTTAAAAAGATTTCAAAAGTATCTGTCACTAACACATTTTAGCGATAACAATAACAGAACAATAAATCAACAATACTACCTAGTAGTCGCTTGTATTTGCTACATATAGATTTAATACTATACATCCTGTTTGCTGGAAATCCAAAATAAAAAAGAAGTACTTCCGTTTGTTGCCGACTGACAGATGCAGACAGGTGCATCCAATCAGCGACGTGTGTTTCCTGAAATGTTGCTGTTTTGTGAAATGTTGCTGTGTTTTGTGAAATATGGTTGTGTTTTGTGAAATGTGGTTGTGTTTTGTGAAATGTCATGTTTTGTGAAATATGTTTGTGTTTTGTGAAATGTCATGTTTTGTGAAATGTATTTGTGTTTTGTGAAATGTTGTGTTTTGTGAAATATGGTTGTGTTTTGTGAAATGTCACTGTGTTTTGTGACTGTTGTTGTGTTTCCTAAATTTTGGGGCCTTATTATCAGATTGTACTCCCAAAACAATATACCTATGCCTCAGGTATATCTTGTCTTGAGTACAATTTATGTGAATATAAGTAATGTAATGTTCGAATTTGCTGCATCAGTGCCGTGGTTATATTTATGAGTATATGATTATTGCCAGGCTGCACGGTGGTTAGCACTGTCACCTCACAGCAAGGGGGTCGCAGGTTTGAATCCGGCTTGGGGCCCTTCTGTGTGGAGTTTGCATGTTCTCCCCATGTTAGCGTGGGTTTTCTCCAGGTTCTCAGGCTTCCTCCCACAGTTCAAAGACATGCAGGTTAGGTTAATTGTTGACTCTAAATTGCCTGTAGGTGTCTGTCTCTATAGCTGCATCTCATTTGTCGATTTTTCGCCTCCTCGTCTCCTCGCTCCTCGATCCTTCGGCTGTGACCCGGAAATCGATCTCAGCGCTCCATCTTGAAGGAGGTCCCAATTCCTAAAATGCATCTCGAGGAGCGAGGATAGAGGAGGCTTTCCAGAGGAGCCATGAGCGAGAATACACCAGTGTATTCTCCAGTGTCTCCTCCACGGAAGTTTTTTACAGACCGACACACCCCCTTATTGGATATAATTTATTGATTGGACGCTGCGCTGATTGGTTTGATCTGATACATCTCAACATCACTGTAGTTTTATACCGGAGTGACAGATCACAGATTAAAAGTTTTATAGTTTAGTTGTCTTCTTATTCACCATCTAGTTATAATCTGTGTTAATTGTAGGTGTGAACAACAAACGGACCATGTTGATGGTAGTGTTCCAGCAACAGAAAGACCTGGAGTATCTCTCCTTCACACACCGTGACTGAAGTAGTCTGACACTGAAAGAGCTTTATAAGACCTGACAACACATATAACTCAAATAACTTTCTTCATTTATTAGAAAGAGTTTTCGTTTGATGATCTGTTATTTCCCCCATTAACTTTTATTAAGGATCCAGTTAAAGTCAGAGAGAGAAGGAGAGTCTGTCTTTTACACCTTTTACATCATTTATCCTCATTTCCATTCAGTGACATGAGGCTGATAATTCCTGAGCGTCGGGTTTGATATAAGTTACATCATTTACATTTTCCCGGAAACATTCAGCCTAATACATAATTTCTAGTGTCCGAATATCAATAAATACTGACGTTAATAATGAATAAATAATATTAAGGCATTGTTCCAGTAGAGATGGTTCCTGGTCCTCTAATCAGGACTCAGTCCACAGTAGAAATACAGACTGCAGCTGTTATTCATGAGCAGGTGTTTGTTAAACAGGTAACAGGCAATAGAGAGGAGACACTGCTGCTCTGCCACTGATAACTGTTTGTATTAGTATTATTAGTACAGTTCAGACTTAAACAGCTGTTAAAGCCGACTGACAGCTGATCCAGCTGTGTTCAGCTGCTGCTGTCATCAGAAACGGACGTCGCTTCACGTGTCTCTAAAAGCATGTTTCCTCTCTTCCTCTCTCCTCGTGTCTTTTCCTCGCCTCCTCCGCTCGCATCTCTCGTGGGCGGGACTAAGACGCGAGGAGAGGAGTCGAGGAGCGGAATCGAGCCGTATAAAATTGGAAATGGGAAAGGCCCTATGTGTCAGCCGTGTGATAGTCTGGCAACCTGTCCATGGTGTACCCCATCTTCGCCCAATATCAGCTGGCATCGGCTCCAGCAACCCCGCGACCCCGAATGGGATAATGGATAAAAAAAATGGATAAATTGTTTTCTTTTTTTCTTTTCTTGTATTTCTTCCTGCACGATTACCACATCACTAGAAAACTAACTTACTGCCAAACTGGTTGAACTTCTTTCAACACACACATAGGTATAATGTACCACCAACTTGTTTCTAATGACAAAAGAAGGAAGTATGCCATGACACTGAGCCAAGAAATGTATAGACTGACAGCTGAAATGATGTATCTTGTGATTGGTTTTTGTTCCATATGAAGGTGTATACATTTCTGAAAAATGCATCACCTATGAGTTATGTCATTAGCCTTCATTCTGTTCCTATATAAGGACCCGAATACATGCAGACTGTCACATAAGCTGACAGGTTTGCAGTATCGCAAATGTGAACTGGACTGAATAAAAGGATACTGAAATAGTTTAAAACATTGAAAGCAAATGTAAAGGAGGATTTTTTTTATCTTATATCTTTTCATTTTGGGTAAGTACTTTTTAAGTCTAATATATAATGCTGTCAGGAGATGTCACACACTTCTGAACTAAAAGTGGGATTGTTGCAAAAGTGAATTGTGCTTTCAAGAGGCACGTTAGGCTATTAAAGTACATTGTGTGGTATTAAAAGGTCTAAAAAAGTCTTACATTTAATGTGGTGAACCCTGCAGAAACCTAGACAGCCGCAGTTTATATGTCTTTAAGAAGAAGAAAGGCACTGTATTGTTCCTCGAGGGGAAATTCAATTTTTTCACTCTGTTATTTTACATAGTACATGGTACATACAGGCCTGAAATACACACACATGCACAAACAGGACCTATATACATGCATTAATAGAGAAATGTCAGAGCAAGGGGGCTGCCCCTGACAGGCGCCCCGAGCAGTTGGGGGTTTGGTGCCTTGGTCAATGGCACCTCGCCAGTGCCCAAGAGGCAAACTGGCATCTCTCCAGCTATGAGTTCACACTCAGTACTTGGTCCATGTGGGGATTGAACCGGCAACCCTCCGGGTCGCTGAGCTACTGCCACCCCTAATACAACAATATGCTGCAGTTGTTGTCTTTTCATTTTATGTGTCCATATGAATTTGATAATACTTTAACTGTAATGTATTGTATATCTCAATACATATTTCCTCCAATAACTCCAAATACCAAAAACAACATTTGTTCAATATGTATGAATATGCTATGTTTATGCTATGTTGTATGCTAAGTTTATGCTATGTTGTATGTAAATGCACTGTTTTAGATACAAGCACACTAACATCCTATTATTAAATTCAGTTAAAAAAATGTATATGAAAAATAAAAATAAAATGTGATGCATGTGGTTGATGGTTGTGGACAGAAGTTAAAATGTTGTACAATATATTGAAACATAGATACATTTTACAAAATTACATTTTATCACACTTTTTTTAAAGTATAAAAGCTATATGGTTCAGGACATGGATTATTATGAGGTGTACACATACTATACATATTATATATCAAACCCTATACCTTTGGATGTTAAGTGTCTCTTGACATATAAAGACTAAACGTACTGCAATAGTGAATACTGTTTTTTGCAGATTGGATACTGTGTACTACTTAAAAAGTAATAATTCTACTCATTAGTAAATGCAGTGCAAAATGTTTTGACATGCTGTTTCTGTGAGTAAGTGTCTGTATTGTTTGAATTTCTAGAATCAAAAGAAATCCAGGATGGGTGTCGGACGGACCACATCAATTTTACTGATTATAATAGGTAAGCTGAGTGATGTTGTACCAATTGTCTTTGGAAGTTCTTAATTGAAAATAATGGAAAAGGTGGAGGGCAAAAAACAACATGAAGTTGGAATTCTTGCCTGCACCTCATCCTATATTTCTTATAAAGACACATCAGAGTCAAGTATCATCTTTAGATAACGATTAGTTAATGAGGGAAAAAAGTAACCTGTGTTTAGTTAATCCTTTCTTTTGTTACTTTTTAGCTACAGCAACACTTGCTGCTGCACAGACAACAGCAACAACTGTAGCCCCCACAACTGCAGGTCCCACAACTTCAGCCACAACGACTGTGGCACCAACAACTGCAGCTCCTACGACTGCCGCTCCCACCACTGCAGCTCCCACCACTGCAGCCCCAACAACTGCAGCCCCAACAATTGCAGCCCCAACAACTGCAGTTCCCACAACTGCGTCCCCAACAACTGCGGCGCCCACAACTGCGTCCCCAACAACTGCAGCGCCCACAACGCCGGCTCCCACAACTGCGGCCCCCACAACTGCAGCTCCCACAACTGCAGCCCCAACAACTGCGGCCCCTACAACTGCAGCCCCAACAACTGCAGCCCCTACAACTGCAGCTCCCACAACTGCAGCCTCAACAACTGCAGCCTCAACAACTGCAGCGTCAACAACTGCAGCTCCCACAACTGCCGCTCCC
>CAKAOH010022809.1:0-21073 GCA_916701665.1 Sebastiscus tertius | reverse complement strand
TATATCTATATCTATATATTTATCTATATATATATAGATATATATATACAGTATATACTGTATATTGTAATGTTGTAATGTCCATCACTTCTGTGACTTGAGACAGAGGCATCGTGACATCAGTTTTGTGGTCTGCCTTCAGGTGCGTGCCGTCTCTCCCTTCCTGGGTCCTCCCTCCGACTATGCTGTGGTTAAAATGATTCCCACCGAGAGGCTGCCTCCCAGGAACCTCCATCGCGTGCGAGTAGACAAGACACAGGCCACGCTGAAGTGGCAGCCACCCTACGACGCCCCAAACTTACCTCTGGTACGTACAACACCGTCTCATGTTATTGTGATGGTGATATGTGATGATAAGCAGGAATGGGATCAGGAACCCTCCTGGATCAGGAACTGATCTCTATAAGCAAATTCTGCATTCACATTCAGAATCTGTAGGCAACGGGACAAGATTTTGGTGCCGGAAGCGTTCTGGTTTCTGACTGGGACAAAACACAAAGACCTGTGTTTTGTCCCAGTCAGATTAAAGCTGAACAAATATATTTAAAATGTAATGTAGACTACAGTCTAATACACAGACAGATTCCACCACTTTATCATCTTTGAAATGTTAGTCTGGTAAACGATGAATTAATGGACAACACTGAATAAAACATCATTGTATTATTGACACAGTTCCCAACCCTGTATTTTTTTTTTTTTTTTTTTTTTTTAAGACAAATGTGCACAGTCCGCGTATACATGCATTAATATCTCCACATCCTCTGGATTAATATGGAGTCTCTGCCTTTTATTTCCCTGTTGCCATGGTGAATCGTATTAGCTGTTTATGTTCAGGAAAACAGTTTTTTTCCCCCCTCAGGATTAGTCAACTCAGAGTGTCAGTCTTAGGATCAGAGTTTGTTAAACGGAGCCTTGTCCACTCTCTGATTGTCTGTGTATCTGTAGACATATGCGATCCACGTGCGGGACGTGATCCGCAAGGACGAGCGTGACTACAAGTTAACCACCCAGAACAACACAGTGGAGTACGTGCTGAAAGGCCTGGAGCCCGGAGGACGATACAGCGTCTCTGTCCGCCTGCGCAACATGAGCAAGGAGGCCAGCTTTACTCTCAGCACAGGTACACTGGCAAGCACGTACATGTAGAAGGATAAATGCTAATTCATATTATATATCTTTATTCATTTCATTTTTGAACTAACCATCATACAGTCTGGTATCGTGCATCACGAGTTACATGTCTTTCAGTGCTAAGAGATTAAGCTCCCACCAAAAAGTATGACCTGACGCTTTCTGTAAGCGATACGTGTCTTTACAAAGAAATGTATTGCTTAAAGAAACATTGTCCCTCTGCTGCAGTTCCTCTTCAGGCTCCGGAAGCCCTGAAAATTTTGACAGAGAAAGACCACGTGTTCCTCTTCTGGAAGAGTTTGGCTGTCAGAGAGATGGGCTTCAATGAGAGCAGGGTGAGACACCAGTGACCAATATCTTGTTTTTTTTTCACCGTATAACTTTTTCTTCCATCCCACATAAAAGGTTTTCTTGTGTTCTACAACCTTCTTATTCCACCATGTAACTTTGCATAGAGGGTTGGAGTACTGTACTTGTCTACGTATAAGACTTATATTTAATTGTATACTTCTAAAGATCAATTATCTTCTAACCCAGTCCATCAGTTGTAATTATTTGAAGTTCCATGGTTTTGTGCTATTAATACCTCTACATAATAACATGTATGTGCTGTTTACAGGGTTATGAAGTGCATGTGTATGACAGTGTGACGAACCAAACGTCCTACCTGGGAAACACCACGGAGACATTTTTCCGCATCAGCACCCTGCTGTTGGGACACAACTACACTTTCTCTGTGCAGGCCCGCTGCCTGCTCAGCAGTCAGCTGTGTGGGGAACCTGCACTACTGCTCTATAACCAGCTGGCAGCAGGTAGGGGAACATGCACACACACACGCACACACACACACAAAAAAAAAGTGTTGTAAGATGAATGTGAACATGAATTTACTGTACTGCACATGTTGCTTTCCCACCTATCCAGGGGCCAGTGATGCCTCCCGCAGCGAGGGCCACACAGGAGATATGGCAGCAGTGGTGGTCCCGGTCCTCTTCCTGCTGCTGCTGGGAGTGTGCGGCGGCTTAGTGGCGCTCTACCTCCGACACCGCCGACTGCAGAACAATTTTACCGCCTTCGCAAACTCCCATTACAACTCCCGCCTGGGCTCTGCCATCTTCTCCTCCGGGGACGAACTGGGTGAGACAATTAATATATTATTTTTGTAGCTGTGTTACGCCTTTGGAGCAATCCAGGTACCTTTAGAGTAGACCTGACACTGCACAGATCATTGGAGTTCAGTACCTGACTGTGGTACTTTAACTTGACTGGACGCTTCAAAGAGTGCAATTTACAAGATTGATGAGTGTGAGCCTACTGGGCGGATAATGTCTTCACTGCATTGGTTAGGGTGCCTGTAAAGTGGAATGTAACTACGTACATTTCTACATCCATTAGACACAAGAAACATTAGCATTCATTTGGAGTTGCGTTTATGTCAGCCTAATGAATCCAAGTATAAATTCACTGTCTTTTTAGCTTTGTTTTAGTCTCCAACAACTCTGCTAGATGTTAGCTGTTGGCTGCTTCACTATGTTGACAAGCTAGTTGCTAAAATGTTTGGCTAACTGGGGGTTCGTCACTGCGAATGACCCATTTACGATGTGCATAGTCACTGTGATCCCTTATTATTATAAAAAAAAATATTGATTAATGCTGCTTTAACTCTTACAGTAAAGATATTTTATTAAACATTCCTCTCTCTTCTTTTTCTTCCCCCCTCTTCCTCTCAAGGTGATGATGACGAAGATGCTCCCATGATCAGCGGCTTCTCAGACGACGTTCCCATGGTCATCGCGTAGCAAGACGTCCCTCGATTACCTATTTCTCTCTTCCCTTCTCCCCTTCTCTTCTTCCGCCCCCACTCCCCCTTTTACTCCCCCATCACTCCCCATCAGTGGCGCAAAGAGGAGTAATGAGGCGTAAACTTTGCCATCCCAAATCCGTCGATGGGGAAACCACCCCTATTAGCAGGAAACATGAAGAAAAATGGAAAAGTGTAAAGAGAGAAAGAGATATTTTTCAAATATACAATGCACTTTTTTTGGATGCGCAATAACTTATTTTTTATAATATTAAATATATATATATGGGGTCAAAAAAAAGGACTGAGGAAGAGGTGGACACTGAAGCAAACTGTGAAGGATTTGAGTTTGTCGAGCACGCCAGGGAAAGAGAGACCCTATTTGTAATGCAAACTCACTATCCATAGGAGCGGTTCATTGCTTAAAGCCAAAATAAGCATCCAGAGACTGGAATATAGAATGCAAAAAACACACTCATAGGAAAAAAATAAGATATATAGACAAATGCTGTATACAATATGTATAGAAAATATCGGAGCAGTAATGGTTACATATTTTGGTAAAAGTACAGTGTGTACTATAGCAGTATATGTAACATTGGTGCCCCGTGTGAGGCAGTCAGAAGAGCAAACGGTGGATCATGTTTCATCATTTACAGAATCTGAATTGTATTTGAATGATCGGCAGTTTGGAAACTGTTGATTTTTGTAAACTCATTAACAAAGTCTTTGACAGCTCAGTGATTGGATTGACCAATGGCACCATGTAGAGACCTCATAGATACACCTTTATTTTCCACCACCAGCACACTGTTGTATGTCTGTATGTAGAGGCAACACATGTACCATGTTCCGAGAATATTCCTGGGGGGGGGGAGAATCCCTCGCAGCATTGTCGAGATCATCAGACTTATTTGTAAATATTGGCTTTTAATATGTCCTCTCCTTGTAATGCTGCACCATATCATTCTGTAAAAATGTGTTTTTTTTTCTATCATTCAGGACCACAAATTATCATTCCCAGCATTTTGCCAATAGCTGTAGTCGTAGAGGAAGTGGGTTCTCAGGGAACTGTGTCGGAGCGGACACCAGCGCAGCACCACCATCACCACCATGGCTTAGGCAGCACTGTCCATCTACTGTTGAATAGGTACAGAAACCTCCGAAGAGGTACTGGATCAGCTGTGGGTGGAATGACTGGCAGACACAGATTATTGTCAGTGGTTGTGATGAAGAGTCAGGTTCAGGCTCACCATCTGGTTTAGAAAAAGATTTAAAGGGTTGATTCAAACAAAATTAGAAAAAATGTTTGAACTTATCCATAGTAGTATCTAGTAATGCAGATGGTTTTGGTTATCTTATCCTAATTTTTTTAGATAGGTCTCTGCAGCAAAATGTCTTTCCAGAAACAGTTTGCTTGCTACTCAAGATCGATTTTCACTGAAATACTTTCTGAGGAGAAACTAGAACCTGCAATTTCTCAGTGGTGTAAATTTGCGTGTTAAATCTCATCAAAAATGCTACGCAGCAGCTCATTGCGGATTTCAGGGCTGTAAATTACAATTATTTTCATTATCGAATCAGCTGTTGATTCTTTTTTTTTCAATTAATAGTGTTTGAATTCTCCACAGTGCAATGTCGCGTCTCAAGTTGCTTGTTTTGTCCAACAAATGGTCCAAAACTCAGAGATATTCTGTTAACAATCGTACAAAGCAAAGCAAAGAAAAGCAGTAAGTACTGTGAATGTTTGGCATTTTTGCTAAATACATGACTTTAATTATTAATCAAAATAAATCCCTTCATGAGCGAATCCACTGATTGTGGTGATTCCATTAAAAAATAATTAATTTTGGCCCGAAAAAAAGCTGTTACAAATGTTGGTGTGACTGGGCCCTAACAGGGACACTGTTTCTGGAAAAATATATTTCTGTTGAATTTTTAAATTGTCGTCGTTTCATGCTGTGAGCACCACAAATTCCATTTTTACCCACCTGCATTTTATTTGCGTGGAGGCTGAGAGTCAGATCTCAAAACTTGGTCAGGTGAAACCAAAATTTAGCGCATGATTAGACACTACTAGTGATATGTGGCAAAACATATTTTTTTTGTAATTTGGATGGTCCCTTTAAGTACCAGTAAGTAGTACAGTTTTATATACAGACTTAAACTGTTGCACGTAAATGTATCAACACAAAAAAACATTTTTTTGGGAATCATCATCTTTGTTCTGCTCCTGCCCCCCTCACCTGACTCTGTACTGTAGTCCATTAACTGATATTTGTGTTTTGCCTCTCGGCTTGAGCCATTTGACCTGATGGTGTTCTGCTTTCTATTGACCTTGTTCTTGTTTTTTGTTTGTAAAGATGTCTTCATGAATGTATTTTATATCTGTACTTTTTAAGGTACTGTCCCAGCTCATTATGCTACTATCACCACCTGTGAAGTTAATGCACACAAATCTGGTTTCACCCTTGCTACAGTGAATTTGTAACCCATACCACTGTGGACAACATACTTTTTTTTGTGGTTACTCTGCATAGACTGGCTTCCGCAGACAAATTTTAGTTGTTACAACCCCAAGCCCAATTCACAAACCCGGAGCAACAAACCATTTTTTTAGTCAGGAATATTGCCTGCATCATATTTCTTTCAACCATCTCATTTCTCCCCGGATCATTGAACAGTGTCTGTATTGACATTTAAGGTTTCCTCAAGACTAACGCTTGATTTCACGCAGCTCTTTACCTTGTTCATGACGTACTTTGTTCTGTTTTCTTGGCCTTAAAAAACAGATTTTCTGGCATTAATGCTGTTTTTTGCTCTGTGGAGTTTCTGTTATCTGATTTTCTGTTTTGCCACATAATGCCTTATTAGAACACATTGGGTTTCTATGTAATGTACTGTTTGTATGATAGAACACAAGTGCACACGCATGCATACACAGTCGCACACACACACACACTCAACCCCGTACACAAGGCTAAGGAGGCTGAAGAGGAGGTTACCTGTTAGGGCATTTGGTTAATTTTGTCAGATCACTGCTCCTTTCTGTGTCAGCTGCTGTAAGCCAGCCACTTAGTCTCTTTTTAGTCAGGTTTTACACATGTACAAAGTATAATTATTGGTTATTACGTGACCGTTTGCTCCCCACTTGTCTTAATGTTGACTCTTGTCAAATAGTTTGCTTCAAAAATGTTGTTTGGCACAGTTTGATCATGTTGGACTTGGCCATGTTTGAAGATATTAATGTCTTGCTTGCTTATCTCGGAGGTTGCAAGAACAATGAGATGTTTGGAGAAACAGTGTGAGGTGTTTTAAAAACCACTTATACTGAAATAAACTTGCTGAAAATCACACTCTGTCCCGTTCAACAACATTCTTTCTTGACTCCCACTGCTGTATACTCTCTTACACTTAGTTTCACCTTATCTGGACAGAATATTTATAATATTTAAATTTAAATATATATATATATATATATATCTGCATATATATATATCTGCATATGGAGAGTGAAGGCCCACAGATTCCATCTATATGATTATCATCATGTCTTAGCAAATACTGAGAAGCCAGATAATATCTAGTAAACAGCTCCCTCAAGTGGATAAAAGTTGTCATTTAAACCTCAATACAGCATAAGAAAAAGGATAAAAAGAGATTCATTTGAATGTAGGCATTGTGTTTTGCACCACTGGACTGCACAACACAACACAATACGTCTATTACACGGTGAAAAGACCTTAGAAACCTAAATTAACAAAATTTAAAGTAAAACAAATTTAAATTGTGCCAATAAATCAAGCCAGTCTTGTTTCAACAAAAGTGTTTTTTAATTGGGGAATGCAGGGAATTTTCACACTGTTTTCTTTATCCTTTGTACTGTAAAATCTCACAATAACTTAGATTAAATACACTTTTCTTTTGATATTAACTCAGTGTAGTTAGAACGGTTTGTGAAATTCAAATTGTTTTTCACTTTCAGAACTGATAATCACAAGGTTTCAGTTGACAAAATGTCCAAATGGATTGTTTACTAACTCATCAAATTAAGTTATTTAGAAACATACACTTATTAGTTTGTACTTCCCAGCATGCATTGCATTAAAGTGATCGTTCCATTCTCTCAGATTTGTGGTGTTGCACAGAACCAAAGCAATGTACTTCTGTGGACGAAGGCAGCAGCAAAACATATTAAAGCCTAGCAACTCCCATGTTCTGCAAAGTAAAATCACTGTTTTTTGTCAAAGGAGTCTGGTGGCTTTGAAAATATATAGATATAAAGATATAGATCTTTTTAGGTGTCTAAAATACATTTGCGGGCTGACCGCCATCTACTGTAGGTAATACACTGACTACGGATAAGTATGTCATACCCCCCCCACTTCAAAGAATCTTAACTGTCCAGAAATCCTTCTCGTCTGTGTCTTATGTGTCTCAGAGGAACATGGTCTTCTCTCTGAAAATTAATTTCTGCACCCTTACTGTGTAAAACACTTGAGTTGTGGGGATCAAATGGAGGGAAAGGAGATTTTGTGAGTTTGTATATATCGTGACTGAGTTACTTTAACTTAGAGAAAATTAACAGAAGTAAAACAATGAGCTGAAAGACACTAAACAGCCCTGCAGAGCTGAAGGGAACTGCAGTCAGGTGATGAATCTCTGTGTGTTCATCACTACAAAATGATCCCGGTCACATAACACACGGTGGTTTGTTCCATAGTTCATATCAAGTTATCGATTAGTACAGTCAGTTTTTATGGCCGGAAACATGACTAACAGGGGCCTGAGAGGATTATTGAACAACACAAGCACAAGTGACTCAGTGATGACTTGGTTAGTTTCGGCCTCTCGACACTAAGTTTCCAGTCCACACTCTGTTTTAGAACAAAGAGCTGTCTGTATTCATGCTTATCATTGAAAAGACAGTAATACATGTCTTGCCAAAATATTCACATCTGACAAGGCTATCACTTGGGATCTGTGAACCTCTTAGTCAGAGTTCAGGTGGGTTGAGTGTGCACTGTTGACCCCAGACCGGTTTCTCGTTATATTATATTAGCCATTCTCATTTTAAATGAGGACGTCTACAGTATGAAGAAGATGACTTTAGGGAACATCTGAGCTGATCCTCAGGGCTGAACAGAGGGTGACCCTTGGTTGTCAAAGTAGGAAGAAGGGTTTTGTGCCTCAGGGTCTTCAGACTATACTGCATTTGGACTTGAGCCTTTTGTCCTGCAATAACTTGACATCCTGTCCCAAGCCCGAAGATTAAAAATTATATTTAAAAAAATGTGTGACGTTGTATATTACACAACCGTTTTCCAGTGGTGGAAAAGAATGCAGAAATATTAAAAATATGTAATTTTAGTATAGGTTAAAATAACACATTCATACTGCATGAAATAAAGCTGCATGTGATTATCATAAAGTGGGCATGTCTGTAAAGGGGAGACTCGTGGGTACCCATAGAACCTATTTTCATTCACATATCTTGAGGTCAGAGGTCAAGGGAACCCTTTGAAAATGGACATGCAAGTTTTTCCTAACTAAAATTGAGCCCAACTTTGGGCCGTTATTTAGCTTCCTTACCGACTACTAGAGCCTCTGAAAGACAGTAAAGTCAGTCTGGCCTCAGGGGGTTGAACACTTTCTTAAGTAAAAGTACAAAAGTAGCAGCAAAAATACTATATTAAAAGTATTAAAAGTAAAAGTGTTTCAGGCAGAATGGTTCCGTTCAGAGGTTTGAATTATTATTATTATTATATCATTAGAATATGTAAGTATCATTCAAATGTTGTAACTGGTCAAGCATGTACTAATTTCATACTTTATGTTGTCTTTTTTTCACCTATAAATATGCATCCTATTTTATATGCATATACTGTCTATATTTTGTATGAAAATGTTTAATCTGTAAAGTAACTGGAAACTACAGATGTAACATAAATGGACAGTGGTATAATATTAGCCTCTGAAATGTAGTGAAATAAAAGTAGCATCAACAAATCAATATTCAGGTTGAGTGTCCCTTTAATATTAACCTTTATTGAGGACGTGGGCTTACGTTTAAAAGTTATGTATATTAGGTTTGATTAGAGTGATCAAATATTAATTTGAATATCATACAGTGTGAGAATAATACATGTACGTGTGAGAAAAATATAAGTATCTCAGTTTAAATATGGTGGTAAAAATCGGTATGAATCTCAGACACAGGATCAACGAATAATGATCTCTGTCACTCAAGGTGTGATTGGTTGCACTGATGGAACATAATAATATTATAGATTATATGTTATTAATAATAATAATACATTTTATTTATAGGCGCCTTTCAAGACACCCAAGGACACCTTACAAACAAGATAAAACAGTCTCTACAAGATTACATTATGTAAGGTGCATATTATCATTTACTCTATTTAACCTTTAAATCACCAAACCCATTATTACTGGATCAGACTGTGAGTTTACAATCATGCCTCTATGTTTAAATATAATTTTAAATCTTCAACTATATTTTTCATCTTCAGTTGCTGCTCCTGTGTTTAGTCCCCATCAGAGCTGAACAGATATATTGTAGATGTAATGTAGGCTACAGTCTAATACACAGTCAGATTCCTCCACTTTATCATTAAGGAAATGTAAGTCTGGTAAAAGATGAATTAATGGACCACACTGAATACAACTGTATTATATTATTGACACTTTTCCCCGCTCTGACTTTTTTATAGATAAATGTGAACAGTCAGCATATACTGTACGTACATGTACTACAATCTCTACGTCGACTGGATTAAAATGGAGGCTCTGCCTCTTATTTACTTTCACCATGTGAATCGTTGTATCAGAGCTCTATTGATGATGGCTTTTAATGTTCAGGTTCAACCTACTCAGAGTTGATTGAACTGACCCTCATCAGCTGTTCTGGAGCCGAAAACTCTGAGGCTGCGGTCGAAACGTCCAAAAATTCCGTCCTAACGTCTTTTCCTAACCATTTTTCCTTGACCTTGATGGAAAACGTCACGAGGTCAAGGAAAGATGTGAAGGAGAATTCATAAGGACTTAGGAAAAGACAATCGTGGTGTTAAGAGAATTTGACTGAACTAACACTAGGCTCCGTAATTATGATGCGACAGCGGCGAATGTTAGTGATGCCGGTCTGCTGTGGTAAAACTACAATGTTCCGAAGATGGACCACAAAAGGAAAATATATGTATGTGTTGAAAAGTAAAGAATATATGTATGTGAAAGGAGAATGTATGTGTGTGTGCACAAGTGAAAATATATGTATATGAAAGGAGAATATATGTGTGTGTGAGTTCAACGATGAAGTATGTCTTGTACGGCCCCTTATAGAGTTTGGAGGTGGAGGTCAGAGGGGCCGTAGACAAACAGTCTTATCCTGTCCTGGTCAGGAAGTGAATGTTACTGAACCCACACAGAGCACAGACAGTGGTAGATAAAATGAACAAACCTAAAAATAGTTCACTCCTTTGTAGGGAACTTTGGTCAACATGGAAGTCATCGGTGAGATTTGTGTCACTCCTGGACATCGTCAAAGCTGAAACCATGCAGGCTGTGTTGGGCTGGCGGGGCCCCTCAGATGGGCCTCAGGTTGCAGACGAACAAGGATCCACTTTGGACAACAGCATCCACGGAGCTCTGTGTCAGCCTGAACACAGCTGTGTCTGTGTCTGAGACAGCCACCAGGTGGCAGGAGTGACTCTGCAGCAGTTATATCAGGTGATGTTTTATTAAAGATGCAGTTCAGTCAGTCTGCTGGATCTGTGTCATTTTACTACTACTACAGCTCAGGGTTTATGGTTTAGAAGAGAGATGAGCAAGTTTCAGATTTTCAATAAAGCTTACAGAAAAAACATTAAATGGACTGCAATTGTGAATCAGCACATCTGTATGTATATATACACACATACAGATGTGCTGATTCACCCTTGTGTTAGGAAAGTAAGTGTTTTTTGCTACATTTGTATTCATATACATTTTGACTGTATGCAAAAACATCACACCATCATCAGGTCAAAATTTTAATTTGTCCAATACTTGGATTTATGACAAAAATGTTGGTTAGTTGTACCTCCTAAAACTTTCCAAAATGAAGCATTCTGGGAAGATAAAATAAGTCAGCTACTCACAATTCAGAGATATAAGTCATATACCAAAAAATGTTAAGAAACAATGTCCTAAAGGAATGATTAAAAAAAAGTGGAAATGAACAGATAGAAACTGAAGAACTACTTACCTGTGATGCCAAAACAGATGCATTGATAAATATACAACCTTATGCAACCTGTCGATACCTTTAAATACCTTGGTACACATCCAAATTAAAGTTTGAACCTGACAATACTAATTGTATTTAAAATAACAAATGTTTGCAGTGTCTTAATATAGTCAGGAGGTTAAATAGCTGTGATGCTTTCTAGATTATTAGGGGGACTGTTTCTAAGGCAAAAACGGTGCGCAAACGTTCAAATTATAATTTTGACCTCAATAAAAAGTCAGTTATAGGATACATCTGGGAGCCATGAATGTCTGTGCATTTCTTTTTCCAATTCATCCAGTTGATGTTAAGAAATTTCGCTGGATATATGAAAACTTTGACTTGCTGGTGGCGCTAGGTGAAATGTCAGGGGATCAACAAAGTCATAAAGATTCATCCATTGGGGACCATGAATGCACACACACACACACACACACACACACACACACACACACACACACACACACAGGAAGAAGATTTAAATGAGACTCAGCAGGGAGCTGCTGGTTGCTCTCTAATGCAGCCACTAGTCAAAGGTCAGACACACAGACACACCACAACAACAACAAACCGCTCGTCTCACTCTCCACAGGTCAAGAGGTGGTCAAGAGGTCTCCTGACTGTTTCCGATTGGCCGGGGTCAAAGGTCAACAAGACCGGAGGCAGACAGTACGAGGTCAAGAACAGGTGGAAGCTTGTGAGAGAGAAACAAGAACAACAGAGATGAATCGGAGCAGAGCAGAAGAACAAAGCAGAGAGTACTCAGCCTGACAGTCCTCAGACCGTTGCTTTACCATCATGCTCCACTGAAGGACAATTATCATCACAGTAAAGGAGGATTACACTGGTTTGAACAGGAGTTCAGCCAGGACACGTGCTTTTCTAAAACTCAGCTGATATGGAGAACACACGGAGTGATAGACCTGGATGATTTCCTTCTCATTGCTAAACAGACAGTGTAACATAAAACAGTGATGGAAACTTTACCACCTCATTCTTCATACCGGGCAATTGTATCAATTTCTTGTGTGTGTGTGTGTGTGTGTGTGTGTGTGTGTGTTTGTGCAAACCTTTGAACTTTCCCAATGTTGAATTTTCATGCATTTGTTGTTAATCATTAGACCTGTTAGAAGCTGGTTATTGTTCTCTGTTACATTCGAAATCTTAAAATATTCGGAACAAAAATGTTCTTTTTGCAAATTACGTGATCATAAGAAATTATACAGGAGTATCAAGGAAAGATTTCCAGTTTTATGATTTTTCTGACATCCTTTTTAGCATGCAATTGATACAAACTGTTGATATACGTATGGATACTTAAACTTAAAAAAAAAATAGAAAAAATCAGTTTCTTTGGCCAACATTCCTGTTGGTAGGAATAACAATGTAAAGATGCTCAATTTGAAATTCAGAGCATATCTATGATTGAGGGATTGCCTCCAACAACTGATCTGCGGCTACCATGGATGTATAAAGAGAAGTGGATACAGTGTTGTAGGCAGGCCCATTTCTATGAGAGTTGCTCAGTGGCGCATGAAGTCAACATGGCCCGACTGGCCGAGTGATAAAGTACCCAGATCATCCGGCAATCTTCTGCATCCATTAGGCCCATAGAGCAGGCACAGTAGCGTTTCCTTTAACTCCGCCTCCCGTCTAATTCACATGAACAAAGGAAGAGAAATAACTCTGGATTGCTACATTAATGCCCTGAATTTTGAATATTGCACCTTTAACAACCCTGTCTCCTAGAAATGATGTTTATACACAACTAATTTGAAACAGCAAATACATTTGGATAGCAATGTAATGCCAGCTGAAATACATTCATCACCATGACAAGGACATGTTTTTGAAGTATCTGCAAAGTCACAGCAGAATGTGACAAAGTATTTCAATGTTCCTTTAAAACATGAATTTGGAACATTTTGTCCATTTCAGTAATTAACATAATAGCATTTATGTCATCATATCTTAACCCCAAAGGCAGCCGACTTAGTCAATTTCTAGTAGTATATATTCCCTGTGGATATTTTCCAGACCAATATGTCATGGTAAAACTGAGCTTAATCGGCTAGTTTCATAAGCATTTAATTAATGCAATCAGCCTTTTATTCAATTCAATTATTGAACTAAATCTCAATACATATAATTTACTGTAATCGGAAAGTATAATGGTATTACTGTACCATTTGAAAAATGTTCCTGCTCACAATGACACTTACATTGTATGTACTTAAAGGTGTAAATGCAAGAATGGAGACTTTGTTTTAAACAAATCTCCTGATGGCTTCCTGAAGGTCCAGTGGGGGAATTTCTTAGCAAGAAAACGAGAGTTGAGGGAAAGGTTGTGGTGATGTGGGACTATGTCGGTTTATCTATTTACTAGATTTCAACCTTTATTTAACAAGGCAGTTTGCACTGAGATTAGAATCTCTTTTTGAAGAGAGACCCAAAGACAGAAGCATTACCATACATGTCGTTGCAGATACTACTACACTGAGGGACACCCAACAATATAGCAATAACAAGTTATTGACTCGGCTCTACCCAACTCAACTCACTCTTTTTAGGTTTTCCATTAGAAAAAGGATACTACCTGGTACTTTTTTTGGTAAGACCTTGGTCGAGGTTCCAAGCGAGCTGATACTAGAAGGTGGAGATAAAACACTGCAGACCACTAATCGTCACTAGCACGACACAGGACATCCTGCACAAACCCACCATTTTTAAAAAAGCCAAGCTACCTTCAACAGCAACTGCAATTTTTTCTTTCACTCGACCCAGATTTTTAAAAAAATGGCAGCACCGTGGTCGTGCAGACATACCTCTGTTTGGTTGCCGATGAAAGGACTTAGCGAGTGTCACATTGAAGATGATCACGTGGACTCACTATGGCGATCAGCTGAGAATCCTGCTATGAGGGGATACTATCTGCATTGGAAAATGAAATAGAGAAAAAGCACCTGGTACCAAATGTGACTTGAGTCGAGTCGAGTTGAGCTGAAGCGAACCACGTGGTGGCAATGAGGCATTAGTCGACCAATACCATGTGTGCTTTCCTTTCCCGACCTTGCGCTTTCACACAGTTCCAGAGCCTTGTGGTCATAAACGGTAATATTGGATACGTTGTGACTCTGAAACTGTTCGGTCTCAGGAATATACTGGTGCCAAAGTTGTGATTGATATCATTTTGGGCTGAGTTCATACTCTCCTCTGTCTGCTTGAGGAATCACTGCTCTGACCTTGTCAGACACACAGACAGAGGTAAGAGGCAGCCCCCTCTGGGATCTGTGACTTTGCTTTTTTGCCCTTTAGAAAGATTTAGAAGACATAAAAGTTTCTAGAGTTTGATGGCTATTGCGACATGGATATACTTCTGGAGATGAGCAGAAAGCAATCCGTTATATTTTAGATTTAGTTTCATCTTTTTTATGTTTTAACCTTTATTTTAAGATAAACTCCCATGAGAGATGTAGATCACATGATACTGACATCATTTATGTAAGGTATGAAAGAGCACAATTTTTTCTTTGGATTGAAGTTTCAATGTTTTCAATTGTTGTCTACAAATCCAAGTATTCACTGCTAAGATTTGACTTCTCATGTCATGACACCACCCTGCTACAGTACATGCCAGCTACAACAACACCCATTCTATGCATGCCTACTATTGGGAGTCTAACATTACTGTAGTGTCAGAGTTGTGTCAAAGCAACTTTCTGCTTACATGACAAATTTGCAAGCACAATGTTGCTGGTATACCATAACATTTTGTGACGACTAAATTCTAATGGTAATGCTAATATCTCTTGGTGACATTCTGACCAGGGCTGCACGGTGGTGCAGTGGTTAGCACTTCTGCCCAGAGAGAGGGTTGCAGGTTCAAACCTGGCTTGGGGAGTTTGCATGTTCTCCCCGTATTAGCGTGGGTTTTCTCCGGGTTCTCCGGTTTCCTCCCACAGTCCAATGACATGCAGGTTTGGTTCATTGTTGAAATTTTGATTGTTAAATTGCCCGTAGGTGTGAATGTGAGCGTGAATGGTTGTCTGTCTCTATGTGTCAGCCCTGCAATAGTCTGGTGACCTGTCCAGGGTGTATCCCGTCTTCACCCGATGTCAGCTGGGATCGGCTCCAGCGCCCCCCCCCCCACCCGCGACCCTGAGTAGGATAAGTGGTTACAGACAATGGATGGATGGACATTCTGACCAGCATCACCATTATAGTCTGGTTCCACAGAAATCGCAGACCACAAGTCAAATTTTGTTGAACAATTCAAACAGGACTGTTTCTCCAGCTGGAGTAGCTATTGACCAAACAGAGCCTTTGTGGGAAGACGACTAAATTACTGTCAGAGTCAGACATATCTCAAATTCTTAAAGAAAATGACTATAAAAGATCCAAACTATGAATGAATTGAGCCACAGCGTTGCATTCGGTTACATGTTTCTTCATCCCCATAAACACACTTTAGCTTATTTTGACTCAATACTGTCATGTTGCTGTAAATACTCAGTTCACCTAATGTGTATTAATCTGCAGCTGAAAATAGTCCCTCTTAACGTTTGTTAGAAACTAAAGTGCCCACCTGTTAAAATGTTTTTTTTTAAATGAAATGTTCTATTTGTGAGGTGTTTTAAATATTAATACTTACAGAAGGAACCAGTGGGCTGAGTGCAACATACTGGATAGTGTAGATGTAAAGTGTTAAGAGACAGACTAACACATGATTTGGGCCCGAGCACTGACAAGGCCCTATTGAATCCCATTTTTGAGGGCTTTAAGGTGCTTGAAAAGTTGTTAAACTTTGCACACTTATCAGACGAGATATAAAATCGGGTGTTGGAAAATGGCTCACTAGCCCCCCTACAAAGTTGGAAAAATAGAGCCCCTCGTTCAGGTTTCACCTGCATGTCTGAAATTTGGTAGGCAGATGTAATATGTGGAGACGCACAAAAAAGCCTCTTAAAGGTATACCCAAAACTCAAAATTAAGTCAGCCATTTTGAATTCAATGTGCCATTTTCGCCCATTTTAGCGCTTTTGTAGGCCGTGTACTTTAACAAACTCCTCCTATAGATTTAATTAGATCGACGTGAAATTTGGACAGAACCATTTAAAGACCTTTTTTCATGGGATTTTTTGACAGTAAGAAAACCTGAATACTGACACCCTTATAATTTAAAGAAGAGAGCCTGGCCATGCTGACGGGTTACCATTTGTCAGCTAAATGAAGCTTAGCGGAAGTTCAGTCAGGAAGACTCCTTAATCCCTCAAATCTCTCTCTCCTACTCTATCAGCTGACTGACTCTTAGTCAACCAACCAGATTCTGCCACGATCTTCCAAAGCCAATCATATTGTTGCTGTCAAATTTTAAAACTGTTCTTCTCCACCCCATCACCTCCAGTCTTCATCATATCCAGCAACCAGTCCTGCTCCACATCCCTTCATCGGATCTTCAGCAACTCCCTTCACCATCACCAGCAGTGTCTAGAGGCAGGGTAGCTGGTGTTTGTTATAGATTTGAAATATGTGTCATAATATGTTTCCGTTGCCATGGCTCTAGTGACACAACAGCACCTGACCTGTAACACTTCAAGTATGCTCTCCAGCATATTCAGTATGTCTGCATGCCCTGAAAACAAAGTTGACAGCTCCATTAGTGAATGATTGGTCTTTCACAGTAGCACAGTAAGGTATAGTCACAGTATCCTCGCTGTGTGCTTGAACTTTTCTTCAGGTAGTCTGATCTGCAGAATGCAGGTAATGGCTACAATGCTTTATCAGCATGACAACGTTCCCAGACGCTGGAACAACCTTCCAGAGGAACTGAGAGGAGCTGAAAATATTGATATTTTTAAACGTAAACTAAAAACCCATCTATTTAGTCTGGCTTTTATGTAGTGTTTTATAGTTTCATAATTTTATGTTTTTTATTGTTTTTATTGTTAATACTTATTTTATTTATCATCATCATTATAGTGTTTATTTAACTCTATTTTATTTAATCAACAATTTATTGCTGATCATTATTATCTTTTTTATTCTATTTCATTTTATTAGAATTTGATTATTTTAATATCTGCTTATTTTTTTGTAGTTTTATAATTTGTATTAATTTATTTTTATAATTATTTTTATTTCCTTGTATTTTATTGATCTTTTATTATCTTAAATACCCATCTTTTATTGCTTTCTTATTCAATTAATTTTTATGTTGGCTGTTTTGGTGTGCATTAATCTCTAAATCCATTTTTAACATTCTATATTTTTGTCAATCGTCTGTCCAGCACTTTGAATTGTATTTGACTTTAGGACCATACATTTCTGTACAAAATGTTATGCCAATTCCTCCAGTAGTTATTGACTGACAGACTGACCCGCTGACATTGCCATCAGCTATGATGCAAGCATGGCTAAAAATAAGATCAGAGGAGAACCTGTTGGACAAATGAAAATGTCCATGCCTTCATTAGTATTTGGCGAGAGGAGGCCAATTCGAGGGAGGCAGAACCAGCTGAAACAAAAAGGTACAGGTATACCAGATGATTTCTGAGCGTCTGGCAGAAATGAGGGTACAACACAGAGCGAAAAAAATAAATAAAAGTGGTTTGATGCTGTGCTGTCGCTGGATTCAGCATTAAACGCAAGAAGACAATCAGTATCACTTCTTCCATTGTTGTCTGTCCCACACGTAGCGTACTTGGTCCCGCTGTTAATGATAATTATTGTGATGGTTTGTGAAATACAGTGGTAACATAAGGAAGAATCAAATACTAAAGCCTCACACGGTGCTTACAAGTGGAAAGCTCAAGGGGATGTAGCGTTGTTAGAGGCTGTAACTGCAGTAAGGGGAATAGATTAAGTGGAAGGAACGGGGTGAAGAGTGATTATTGTTTGCATTGAGATGATTAATAAGTAGACTATGTGACTCAATATCAGGACACGGAATTGTATTTTATTTTACATTTATTTCTACTTGTAGTGAAATAGTTGTGAATGGTGCTCCACATCCTCTCCACATGCAGTATTTACATGCAATTGAACAGAGATACACATTCTGTATGTGTGTGTGTGAACCCACACCTTAACCCTCTCTTCTCCTCCAGCTGACATCCTCCAACAATTTCATTGTTGACCTTTCTAACAGGTACTTTTCAGTCCACTTCAACCACAGTCAAAGGCACCATAATAATTGTGTCTGGATGGCTATCACTGTCCAGCTGCTGTGGGGCTTTTATTGGATGAACATCCCGGTCTTTCTGGCCAATAGAAGAGATCGGAGTTAGATCTCACCTAGCAACAAGGATCACTGACTGCTATTGCAGTCAGAAGTATTATTTTTGTCAATGTGGTGAGGGTGTGACATTATACTTATTATTTTTTTCTCATCACAAACAATGGTATGAATGAAAACTTCAATTATGCCAAAGTAAACAGAGAAGGTGTGTGTTGAGCAACACATCCTATCCAGCTGATATTTTCTTCTCTGTAATCGTGTTTTTTTTAAAAAAAATCTTATATAAATATATTCATATCTTTTTTTATATCATTTTACTCAGTCACAGAAGTGATAAGTAAACGGATTCACCTTTTTAACTGCCAGAGAGTTTAGTGGTGCAGCTGAGAGAAAATATTTTCTACCGTTTCTTCATTGTATGCTGCGTGAAAAGAGGAAGATCAGTCAATTAAGCGTTGTTCTTCCTTACCTAGACCAGGGGTCAACAACCTTTACTATAAAAGGGCCATTTTAGGCAAAGAAAAAAAATTAAAAATCTGTCTGGAACTGCAAAACATTTGAGCATTGTGATGAAGGTCTACGTACATAAACAGTAAGTCTAATGCAGTGAGGGTCCAAGTGCAAATGTACTACGGAGTATGAGGGTCACATTGAGGGAAAAAAAAGTATAACGAGAAATAATATTACGAGAAAAAAGTCATAACTTAATGAGAAAAAAAGTTGTAATATTACGAGAATAAAGTCATAACTTAATGAGAAAAAAAGAAAATAACATGTAAAATTACTACTTCATAATATTATGACTTTATTCTCATAATATTACGACTTTTTCTCATAAACCTATGACTTCATTCTAGTAATATTATGACTTTATTCTCAAAATCTCAGATTTATTTTTTTCCCCTCAATGTGGCCCTAAAACTCTTCATACCGTCGTACCATAGACCTACAACAATGAAAAATAAAAATGAAAATCCACAATAAGCTACTGGAGAGGGGCTTAAGAGCCGCAGGTTGCAGACCCCTGACCTAGACCAATGAGGCAATATTTGCACTACACTTCCATGGGTAGTAGCAAGATATCTGTAAAATCATGGGCCACCCTCTCACCATAATGTCCACAGTAATGAATTATCTCCAAAGAGTTAATCACGTAGTAGAGCTGTTACTTGACTCGAAAATCTTTGAATGTGGGAAAAAAAAAATCAATATTCAATCTGTGATGATTTGTTGGAAAAACAAGGGGTTTTGTGCACAATACATGTCTGTTAACATTATATTATTATTTCATTTATCCGTATTTAACATACTGTAATATTGTATAGGCAAGTACTTTTGAAACTTATCTGAATAAAATATTGCTGCTACAGAAACAGTTTGATTAGCAACTTTTTCGAATGCTGTTATACCAAGTGCACCAATTTTTTTAAATTATTTTTTTAAATGCAGTTTTTTTTTTATTATATTTGACATCAACATTCTTCAAACCTGCATTTGCCTTTAAGGCGAGATATAAGAATGCAGATTTACCTCATTGTTTAAGATATTATTTTGTTAACAACGCTCAATTCCATAATTATCCAACCTTCATCTTCCTTTGTATAAAACATCCCGTGGTCAGTTTTCAGATTTCGTAGAGTTATCTTATGGAATGAAAACATTCATTTAATGGATTCCTCTGTGTCATGTATAAAAAAGAGACTTAGAAATCACTCTTGGAAACTGTAAATATGGCAATTACTCCTGCTTCTTAGTATTTTTTGTTGCTTTAACTTTACTCCTACGCTTTACACTGTATATTTTGATGTGTGAAATGTTTTGAACACATATATCTAAAATGTCCTGGTGATATTTGTCATGGTAATATTTTTTTTACTTATTATATGTCCTTTGGGTGTGTTTTTTTATAAAGCCATTATAGGTCTCTACCACACCCTCACACGTATTTTACATTCCTTTCATGTGAATTGTATTTTTATGTGTGAAACAAATGAACATAAATGGGTATATACAATTAAAAATATGGTAGTAGTGCTGTTGATAGATGCCTGTGATGCCATTACAACAGCAAGATTCTCCAATATGGTTTCATCCGTTTTTTATCAGATAAAAAGCCAAAAAATGCTGACAAACTCAAAGAGGTATTGCGACACGAAGATAAAAGTGAGCTGCATCTTGCAGCTCACACGGGGAAGAAAGATGTAAATACATGTCAATGCAACTTTCCTTTGACCCCGCAGAGGTGTTGCATTACTGCAGGCGATAGTGGAAGCCGTGTGTCTGAAGAGACTCCCTGCAGCTTCAACCAATAACACCCCCCCATGATGCTGTCAAAGGGATGGAAGGATGGAGCCATTGAGGGAGGCGTCAAACTCCCTCGTTGGCAGTGAGGAGTAGAAGACTACTGTAGCCGAAGATATAGATGTACGGCGCAGACTCCCCAGCTGCTTGTTTGGACGAGCAGAATATGTTTGATGTGTGTTTGTGTGTGTGTGTGCACGCTCATCTATGATGTCCTCCTTTAATCTCTGTCAGCATGCTAGGCCTTTTCGCTGTCAACATGAGCTCATGGTGGTGTCTGACTTAGATTTCTGTGTGTGTGTGTGTGTGTGTG
>CAKAOH010022808.1:0-24425 GCA_916701665.1 Sebastiscus tertius | reverse complement strand
TGAGTACGCAAGTCTATGCACCGATCCGATATCACGTTATCATGTCATTTATCAGCTCCACACACGAACAACAACAACAACACGTGTCACTCGCTACCTAATCTGTACATTTTGCCCGATCAGTACTGAGCATGTGCAACTTTCAACAGAGATGAGTAAGAAGCGAGATGGCTCACTCTTTATCTGCTTCCATCATCAGCTTTGGAAAAAACAATCGTTACGATCACATGACGTCACACCAGTCGCTTAAGTTCTGTATCAAGCGTACTTATTGTAAGCCAAACCATGATGTTTTTTCCAACCATAACCAAGTTTTTTGTTGCCTAAACTTCACCAATCGTTTCACATTGTTAACGACATGTTACAGCGTTAACCATGACCGCTTCACAGTGTTAACCATGCACGAACCTTCTGCGTCAAGATACTACGCGAAAGGCTGAAAAGTGGCAAAATATGACAAGTAGGGATGAGCAACCAGGTCTCACAGGAAGGCGTATAAAAAGCACAACTTTGCAAGGACATCACGCTTGTCATGAGGTCGATTTCATGCTTTTCGTGTGTCATTTGTACGCTACGCAACAAAACTACGGTCACGTCTGCAGTTAGGGCCCTGACGCACCAAGCCGACGGTCGGCCGTCATACAGTTTGGGGCCGTCACGTCTGTTGGCCTAGTTTCTGCGGTGTGTTCCGCACCGTCGGCTCTAGTCTGCCCGTGTCAGAGGCTTTTCGGCCGATTCAGCATGTTGAATCGGTGGCGGATAGTGGATATTTTTGCATTTTATATCATTTTATGCTTTAAGGCCTAATGCAAATAAATAAATATCCATATTAATAGTAAGTTTTTATATTTTAATATATTGCCAATCGAGATCAGCTGTTTGTCCTGCCCTTCATGTGTTTCCCAATAGTCTGATTTCATATTTCTAGATATTTTGGGGGTCTGTACAGACTTCCAGTTATTAACGAGCCTCTTTCTGTGTCGCCACCTTTTGTTGATGAATTCCCCCCTTTTTTGCCAATATTAATATCATACTTCCATTCATGCCAATAAAGCATATTGATCTGATTAGAGAGAGAGAGAGAGGGAGAGGGGGGGCAGACTGGAGTGCGTAATGGGGAAGCATTGATTATGGCTGTTAACTCTGGCTCTTTGATGTGGATAATGCAGTCTCTCTCTTCCTGCCTCTGCACTGCCTTTACACTCTAAAACCCCCGGGCCTCAGAGGATATTGGGTTTACAGAGAGAGAGAGAGAGAGAGAGAGAGAGAGAGAGTATACGTCAGACTGGTACATGAGCTTGAATGTGACAGAAAGAAGTTGTAGAGAGAGGAGAGAGCATGTGGTTGTGAGTGAGAGATCATATCTTCATGTGAAAAAAAGGCATAAATGTGCATACAAAAGTGTGCAAAACTAAAAGGGTTTTAGAAAGTTGGAGATTGTCCTCCTAAGAAAAAATAACTGCATCACTTGTTTCAACAAAATGCCCCAAAAGAAGACGTTCAAGTGACAAACACATTATAAGAATTAGGATTATAGGACACTTGTCCAACAGAAGCAAAGGAGTAAATAGTTAACATAGCCATAATATTGTTATAATCGCCATTATAACCATAGAGTCTGCAGAGAGAGGAGGTCAAGGTGGATGAATGGGTCAACTAAATGTTGGACTTCCTGTTTCCTACCGACGGTCATGGTTGTTTTCTTTTACCCATGACCAGAACCGTTCCATCACCTCTACAACAAATGTGTCATATATTGAATTTAATCCAGGTTTTAATAATTTAAAACATGTTTTTTTTGTTTGTTTGGGTTTTTTTTTTTTTTCAGTGTTACTCCTCATATTTAATTCATGAGGCCTACATAGAATGAGCTGCATAATCAGTTCAGTCAGGAAACATGTCAGTGAGGAAACATGGTGATGATTTCAACCTTATCGTGAATTTAGACCCAATAAAACTTATATAATAATAATAATAATAATAATAGACTTGAAAGACTCAGGATGAAACATAACAACATGCATGAGCTTAAAAGAGTTAAAACAAATAAAATCATAATAAATGCAGCAGGAATAAAATAGTTAAAGGTGAGAAATAAATATGTTTTTTTTAAACAAATCACAATTTTTAATACATTTACTGAAGTCCCTTTCTGTGTTTATCCCTAGAAATGTTCCTTCAATTCATGCAATCAAATTTGACAAACTGTAAATGAACCTTTCTGTGGAAACTTTCAGTTTACTAACCATACTCTTTAAGTTTAATAACATTACTTTCATTGCTTTGAAGACTGATGCGATCACTTTCAAATACACTTTTGTCCTCAAAGTTAACCTTTTTATTTTCCTCTGCAAACAAGATACAACAATATTGTTTAGGGTTTTTGATATTTTAATCTCCCATGTCGTCTTATTTAATTTGCTCAGTATCCATAATCAATCATAGCAACTAATTATCGGTAGTGCATTGCATGTAATCTGTTCTGTAATCTTCCTGGGTCTGACTGTATGTCGGGACAGTCGGTGCTCCGTGATGGTTTGTGCTCTCTCTCTCTGTGGCCATGTGGGCTCAGAGAACAGTGACTGAAGTCAAAATGGTTGACGAGCAGCCAACTGAGCCAAGCCCTACAGAGCTGCGATGACCTCATTCTCCGTCTCGCTGCTCCATCAGCTCCACTCATTGACCCCGAGTGGCGAGGAGCGAGCTGCAGAGGGGAGCTGGCTCCCTCTGCTGGAGACGCTTAGAGCTGCAACGACATCCAGGGTCCCATATAAACAGCGGAAATACTGTATGTCACTGGTTGACCCAAGAAAACAAGACAGGAAAAGACCAAATATAAAGATATAAAGAATAAAGTTTAGTCCTGTGTAGTACTTTTGTTTATACAATTTGGGAGAAATTACCCTTTAGGGTTGCGTGATTGTGTTGAACGTGCAGTTAACAGTTCAGTAAGACACAAAACAAGTGCTCTTTTGCATAGATACATTACTGATTTTAATCATTACAGCTGAAACATTTGTCATTAAAGAGGACTCAGCCTGAATCCTCTTTAAACTGGAAAATAAAGAAAACTGTTTTAATAAGAAAATATATCCAGACACATCTATTTTGCAGATTAGGAGTTAATTTAGCTCTGCATACAATATATATTCTCAGCTGGCGTAGAAAGGCAGGCAGGATTTAGGTCTCCTCAGAGAAGATCACCTGGATAGCAAGCAAATGAAGGCCCATGCTGCCAAAACTGTTTGAAACTGATCACAGTTGCCAGATTTTGACCAACTGACCAGATGATGATATTTTGTCAACCAAACAGTGATGCTGCTGGCCCGACCTTGGCTCGCTAACAAGCTCACGTTGCTAACACAGTAAGGCACTTGAGGTCCCGTGATAGTCGATACATTTTTACAGGCTTTCCACAGAAATGCGGCTCCGTGTCCACTGGGCAGCTCTTTTCTCTCAGTAGTGTTAATCACATGTTTTCGGGGGGAAGTGTGCTCCAGCAGCTACTGTAGGAGCTGGTGCTGCAGCCTGTTAAACCATTTACAGTGCATGCATCTGTTGCACAAACAAACTTTTTCCATGTAAAATTAAAGAGGACCTATTATGCATGCTTATTTTCACGTGCAGGCTTTACTTTTCTCATGTTGTGTGTAACTTTGCAGACCTTTCACATGCACAAAAAAACTATAAAACACACTAAAGGAAAGGTACAAAAGTATAATATGTCCTCTTTAAGTGACGACAAACTCATCCTGACCTCCTACCAGCAGTAAAATCATGCAAGAGCCTTGACTCAGACAGACAAAAAGCCTCCAGGCTCCAGGAGGTGGAGGAACAACAACAGCTCAGTTTGTATCACCAAAATGACAATGCACTACTGAACCTGACTTCACCAGGCTGACTAATAGGCCTACCACCAAAGCTATTGGTCCATTCAACATATACAAAAAGTTCTCATCAGGCTTTATGAAACGTATGCAGGAAGAAATGGGTTGTTTGGTCTGAGGTCGGGTTAGTTTATCGGTCCCATCCTGATGCTTTCTATGCCCATAGTAAATTTCACAACATCAAGAATGGCAGAACTGATTAACTTGAACTGCTGTCCATAGTAATTAGTCATCAAGAAGAAATAAACGGTAATAAAAGGTTGCATATTGAAGTAAAGATTGAATGCTGTAAACTTCAGAAAACGCTGTTTGTGTTTTCACCACATGATGTCACTGTATAACTTACATCTGTTTATTTCTGTCCTGTACACCTGCAGCTATTATACATATATAATACGGATGAAGCTGGTTTGAGAGACAAACCACAATTAGATGCTTGTTTTATGGGCAGCAGGAAGGCGTAAACATCCATGTCTGTCTCTACGTTAAGAAGATAAAGAAGGAGCAACAATAAATAAACAGTCAGCTGGTTTTACGGTTTCTGTAAACGTTCTACCCCATCAAGCACTTTTAAAGACGAGCACCCAGTGGACACAAAGCCATCAACATGCTTCCTCATGTAGAAAGCCTGAACAACCAGAGAAAGACTCAATAAACAGTAATAATTGTGCTTTAACATTTTCTTCCACCATCTTAAATCCCCATAAAATCATGCTCCAGTTCCACCCACCCACCGCGATGCATCACACCCACGGGAGACCTTCCCTCTCGTGGGTGTGAGACATCGCGCAGCTCTGACCACAGATCCCACCGTCATACACAAACACATCACAGCTACATGTGAACATCTCATACCCCATGCACCTCTGAGTCTAACATCAAAATAAAAACAATTTTAAACACAAGTGGACAGAAAAAAAAATACCATTTAGCACAAAACAAAAGCAAACTACCCGATCAGAACACTTTTCAAATGTTCGTTAAAGCTGGAGAAAACACTCACTGAGCGTGCCCATCTTACAATATATATATACATCATTATTTACATGCAGAGTAGCGTGACACATCCGCTTCCTCGTCCCCTGGGCTAGCGTGGCTGTGGTGGCTTTAAGGAGGATCTCATGCTGCATGCTACATGGGGCCAGTCTTGTCTAAACATGCATAAGTGACAACTGGAAGCTGAGACGGCGCTCTTTTGGTAACTTGTGGTTCCACGTCGGCACATCGTCTTCCCTTCGGTGAGGAAAGTTTTGATGTAAAGACGAGAGCCGTCAGCATCAGCGAAGGATCAACTGATGTTGAAACCGAACCGTCCTGACGACTGAAACAAATGCTTCAAGCCTTTCTGTCTTCTGAGCACACAGAACGGGAATACTACGCGTCGATAAAAGCGACACTTTTTCACGGAACGAGGTCGATTTTTCTGAGCTTTCTCACCTCGAACAAAGTCCCCAACCAATCAACGGGTTGAGTTGCGTCTATATTTGTGAAACAACAACACGGAGGCTCCGTAGTCCGAACCAAGAAGGCAAACTTTATTACTCCTTTCAACCTTGACAAAGGCAGCGCAGACCAGATCCACTCCTTCTGTTCTTACCTTCACAATAAAATCCCTAGATATTTTGCAACCAGGTAGTTTTGATGCCTAAATCTAAAGTTTAGTTTCACTTTCACAACGTGGTAGGTGCAGTTTAGGCCGTCTAAAGCAATACGAATGGCCGTGATAACCATTGATAATGCCGATTCAATCAGCTGATAACATTCGAAATGGGTGAGTATGGAGTATGGATTTGGGACCCTCCATCAATTTCACTTTGTTTGGCAGCTAGCGTTTTGGGGATTCCCTCCTTTTGATTAGAGGGAAGATTAACAACATCCACGTGGAGCTGAACGCAGCTTTACTGTAGTTTATGAGCTGCCAAGTAGGGATGGGACAAATAGTCGATACAGTGATATATCACAATACAATCTCCTCTGTGATACTGAGACAGAGCTGCAACTTTCTTCTACTCCAGGATGTTTAACTCTGAACTGTTTTGCTGGTTTGTGCCTCAAATCGTTTTGTCACAGTTATCCATATATACAAATCTGTGACATTTCTTCATCATGCAGGCAACAGATTCCTAGATTTTTCACATGCAGTCTGCCTTTTTTCCTCAGTTACATGCTTTGTAATGTATCACAGATGACCGTCTTGCACTATATCACAGAATCACGCGTTTCGTGATTCGATTGCAGGCAATGTATCGTGATTTCCCAACCCTACTGCAGAGTGTAGAGAGTATTTACCTGGTCTAGTTCTTCAGTGAAATACTGTATGTCATGTTTCAGTGTTAATGTGATCGAGACATTAAATATTAAATTTAGAAATGAGTGTGTTAGAGTAGTAGAGACTTTTATTTTAAAACAACACATTTTGTATTTTATTATTTCTCACAAGACATTTAAGTTTAGTAGACGCAGACAGTGTTTTGCTTTGTTAATGGGGATCTGACGTTTGTTGTTTTCAACCTAATCAAGCAGAATACAGTTATGAATGTGAGAAAGGAGAGGAAGTGTGTCCGTGCCACGTAGTAAATCATCTCAGCTCAGATTTTTTAAAAAAATCTGCTCAAATCTCGCCACAGTTCCCAGTTGTCATGATCGCTGCCAACTTAATCCAACTGGCTGACAGATTTGGTCTTTGATTATTTGTTTCCTTGTCATAAAAAAGCCCAAATAAAAACAGTCACCAGCCCAATTTGCTCAAACCAAAGATTTGAACCAATGATCCCAAGTTTAGGGGGTTTAGAGGGGGATCATTCAACCACCACCAACCATGGGAGCCCCGAGGATGAGGGAGAGGAGGGGAGGGGAAGGGGAGGGGAACATGCGGGTGGGAGGACAGGTGACGTCTGGGTCTTCTGATCGTTCAATCATTCCTGTCGGAGAGAAGCAGTGTGTCTTTAAGGGGTTGTTATGATTTCCTGTTTCGGGAATAAACAAAATACAGGTGCAGTTGTTAACATTTTGTACACACGTTTAGTCGGCTTTAAAAAGAAAAGAATGGAGGTGTCTGGACGTAGGGATGTCACACCAGACATTTAGTAGTCGATACCGGAGAAATTTCACGATTCTCGAAACACTTAGGACCCTAAGAACACTTAAGGCTCCAAATCCGAATTTTACCTTGGGCACCAAAAGGGCTGGAGCTGTTAGCTCCGTTCAGGATGCTAAATTACGAATCCTGCTACAGCGAAGGCATGACCCGCCCTCCTCTGCCTCTGATTGACTAGTACTCGCTGCTTTTGTTGATTGGGTTGGTTAGGTTTAGGCATGAGGAGTGAGATTGGTTAGGGTTAGGGTAAGGATATCAGGGGTAAGCCAATCAGAGGCAGAGTAGGGAGGATCATGCTTTCGCTATAGTAGAATTCGTAATGTTGCATGCAAGACTGAGCTGCTTAACGGCAGCTAACAGCTAACGTTAACTAGCTCTCATCCTGCTGATTTCAACACTGGTTTGTTATTCACAATGTGGCATTATCAGGGAAATAATAGGCTGCGTCGATGGAGAGTTTCAGATTTTAGACGCCGGTAGTCTCGGGCCCTAATGGTACCTACAGTACATGTGGTACTGTAGAAAAACGTCACGTTTTCAGAATTTTTGGCATCGACTTGGTACTGAAGCATCAGCTCTTGTGACATCCCTAGTCTGGATCTTAGACAGAACAACAGGCAGACCAGTTTCCATCGTTTAGACAACAAGCTGAGATCTTATTTATCTTGAAATATATATTTATGGCCAATTCGTAAGACCATGATTATAAAGTTAACATAATTTTACTGTTAACGGAGTGCAGATAAAACAAAGTTAAAATGTTACTTGCAGAGCAACTTCCTGGCTCGACGATACTCACCGTAGATGTGTGCAGTTTTACAATGCAATAATTAGAAATAGAATAAAACAGAAAATACTTTTTTTGTCTACTATTTGCATATAAAAGTCAGTAATGTGTCTTTAGTTTCCATGATTGATCAGACTGGATAGTTGGTTTAGATAACTTGGTTTAATGCTGCATTCACATCATGTGGGATGGATGGTGGAGATAGATCTTGTTTTTTTCCAGATGATTTATGTAATTTATGATCTATATTTGACTATTTTTATGTTATATTTAAAACTTTTCTATTTTCTTACTTTTGGTATTTTTGTATCTATCTATATAGTATTTTTCATGGTCATTTTTTGGATGATTGTATTTAATATGTTGGTATTGGGCCAGTAATATATTACTATTTTCTATTTAAGTATTTTTCTGTATAGTAATTTCTAGGATAATTGTTTTTCCAGATGATTTATGTGATTTATGATATAACTGACTAACGTTTTGATATGTTATATTTATTGTTTAACATTGATCTTCTAGTTCCTTTCTCATAGCGGCACGCTCTGTTCCCTTAATGTGGGAGTATCAGACAGCTGTGCTCTGATTTGTCTAATCATGCAGATCAAAATCACCTGAGTGAGGAATTTGTATATATATTGCTCACTCTGCTTTGTGATGCAACGCCTGATGAAGATCTCTGCTAGATCGAAATGTTGCACAATTAAATTAGCTGGGAGCTTTTAATATAGTGTGCCGATTGTTTGTTTCATCTTGTCCTAGTTTTTTTAGGGTCGACAGGTTTACTCTGAACTGTGAAACCTTTTAGCTCTTAATGCAGGAGTGCGTGTGTGAGTGCAGTTCATGTTGCCACTCCTCGATGTGAATATAGGAACCCAATTTAAACATGACCTCATTCCCACACATTTCATCCACACGTCAACATATTAAAAACATTCACTGTTGCAGTTTTTGTCTTTTTCTCCTCCCTCTCCTCTAAGTTTATGTTCCTTGAGCTCTTAACATTGTGTTAGATACTTCTTTGGAAATTCGGTGCAATAAAAAAATAACAAATTAAATGTATGAAAATATTGTAATTCCAGCTAAATGTAGTAAAAAAATATGATAAATGGTAAATTTATGAGAAAAAAACTTGAATATTCTCTGAGATTATAAAGTCATATATTTGCAAGGAGCCACATGGCTTCACTTTGCCAGGTTGGATCAACCTCATCACACCACAGACGCCGCCGCTTGCCGTGCATTATGCCTGCAGTGGATGACCTCATCAAATTATACTTTGCAATTGCATTTAGCAATAAAGAAATACTGGAGATTTTTGCCTAGAATCACCGGATAACATCAGCGCCGGGACTTTAAAGAAACATTGCTATTCATAAGATTTGCTATTATATATATTTCCTATTCATAAGAAAACATACTGATTTAAAAAATTTTCTCTTAAATTTCCCACTTTAATCTCACAGAATATCCAAGGTTTTTTCTTGCCAATTTATCACTTAAATCTCAGAGAATATATCAATTTTTTTCTCGTACATTTGCTCCTTTAATCGCAGAGAAAATTCAAGTTTTTTCCTAAATTTTTTTTTTGTCTGGTAAATTTACGACTTTAATTTTAGAATATCCAAATTGTTTTCTCATAAATTTGCCACTTTCATCTCAGAGAATATTCATGTTTTTTCTCCGAAATTTGTGGGTTTTTTTGTGGGTTTTTTTCTGGTAAATTTACTTGGAATATACAAGTTTTTTTTCACCTAAATTTGTGGTCTTTTTCTCGTAAATTTGCCACTTTAATCTCAGAGAATATACAAGTTTTTTTCTTGTGAATTTATCACTTAAATCTCAGAGAATATATCAATTGTTTTCTCGTAAATTTGCCACTTTAATCTCAGAGAATATTCATGTTTTTTCTCCTAAATTTGTGGGGGTTTTCTGGTAAATTTACGACTTTAATCTTAGAATAAACAAGTTTTTTTTCTCATAAATTTGCCACATTAGTCTTTGAGAATATCAGAGTATTTTTCTTGTAAATTTATAACTTTAATCTGAGTTTTTTCTCAGAATATCACCCCCTCCCCCGGCTCCATAATTATTTATTTTTGTAACTACAATGGCTCTAATACGCCATCATGTGAAGCCCCTCACCCTCAGTCCGACCTCTGAGTCCCACCTTTCATTATGTGGGTGTTGAATGTGGTGCGACTCGGTGAAGGTGGTCTGTCGTATCGGTCGGCAGAATTTAGCACGCTGCCTCGATGCCAGCAGATTTCTCAGAACCATCATCATAATCTCACACACATGACTGTCTGCTGTTTCATCACACCAAACATGATCAATACGGAGGAGTCATCCGTGAGTTAAAGCGCTCACTCTACTCTCTTCTTCTCTCCTGTGTTTACCTGTTTGATCATCTCTCCAGTCCTCTCGATGACGATGGTCTTGTTTTCTTTGATGGGCGAGGTGATATTGTAGTCGTCGCTCAGCAGACCGAGGATAGGGTACTGGTTCCTGTACCTACACACACACACACACACGGAGATGTGTTCAATTATGGCTTAAACAGTTTCAAATTTCTTCAGCCACACTTATTTCATACTAGAAACGGTTTTCTGTTTTAAAAACTAACATTGGTTGAACCTGAAGGTGTAGTGTGGTGCAGTAGAGCTACAACTATTGATTCTCTTACAACAAAAAAAACTGAAAAATAGCCAAATTAACATTTTCAAACAGCTTCTTTTGTCCAACCAACAGTCCAAAAACAAAAGATATTCACTCAACTATAATGTAAGACGCAGACAAACAGCTAATTGTCACATTTGAGAAGCTGGAACCATCAAATGTTTTGCATATTTGCTTGAGTAATGATCTTAACGGTTAACTGATTGTTAAAATAGTTGTAGTTTGTGTGACTTCAGCTCTACAGCGTAGTGTAATACATGTAGTCTGGTCTCAGATAGTTTGCTGTGATGTTGTACCTCTTGGTGATGATGGTCTTGGTGACCTGGCTCTTGGAGCTGTCGGTCCTGTCCTGCATCAGTTTCTTGATCTCCTGAGGGCCACCAGAGGTCAGAGGTCAGAGGTCAGCGGAGTTAGCAACAGAGTTTTCTATTCTTTGATCAGATTGTTACAGATTTAAATCATAACTTTTGTTTAGACAACGTTTAACATTTGAGAATTACGGCTTCTTTTGTTAAAAAGTGATTCTTTCCAGTCTGCTTCTTCTCTCCTCGACTGCTTTGGTCGTCGTCACTTTATTTAACTTGCGACCGAACTTCAACCAAAAACCGTCGGCTGCTCTTTGAGTGTGTGTGTTTGTGTGAGAAACTATAAAGCAGGTATGTCGTGAGGTGACAGAAGCATTCCTGCGGTAAATCAACCGTCTTCAGTTGGCGCTGCACAAAAACAAAAGAGGTCAGAATGCAGTTGGACCTGAAAGGTGAAAACTAACCAATGACATAAATAAAGCTCACAAGCCTGGAGGGTGTGTGTGTGCATGCGTGCGTGCGTGCGTGCGTGCGTGCGTGCGTGCGTGTGCGTGCGTGTGTGTGTGTGTGTAAACGCATAACGTTTAGCAGCTGGCCTGATTGATTTATAGTCTTCATTCCAGGTAAGTCACACTCGTTATTTCTGCGTAACTGAACACACATTCCTCTGGATCGCTCACCTGTGATTGTAAAGTGCTAACTTGAAAGATAAATCTGGTTCATTACTACTTGGCTCTTATTTTCACAGTTTGTTCCATTAAGGGTTTCTATCTGGGAACTCAGATGTGGTTTTAAACAAACCCCCGGGTTAGTCACACACATATTAGGAAGAGAAAACAAAAGGCATGTGGTAAAATCATTACCCAAACTATCACCGTTTTACTGGGCTAACTCTGACTGACAGTTCTTGCTGTAGTTGTGTGCACACGTTTCCTGTGCAATGAGGTATTACCGACATTTCAGGTGCGCTCTCCTCCAGTTTTACCTCCAAATAACACTTTATTTGGAGGTAAATGTGTTGACTTTACAACCTGTCTCATCACCTAGCCGCTCGTCATTCTTGTTGTTGTCCACACGGCCAGTAAGAAAGACTATGAATGGTTTTAGTTGATTCAACGTTATGGAGAATCTAACTGTCTCCCTGAGCACCAGTGTGGGTGTGTTGTGTTTCAGACCTCCTCCTGTTTGGTGATGATGGTCTGCCGCTGATCCAACATGGCGAGCAGCTCTGAGATTTTCAGCTGGAGACTCTTGTCTGAGGACGACCTCTCGGTGGTGACCTCCGTCGTGATCCTCGTTATCTGGTTCTGTAGGGAGGACGGGAGAGAAGAGGGGACAAAATAAGTAAGAAGAGAGATGCAGCTTTACTGTGCTGTGAAGCTGTGGGATTTACAATCTGCTGCAACCATCAAAATTTAAAAGTCTTTCCCAGGACGCCATGCATTATCAAACAAACGTTTTCAGCTGTCTTGCTGAAATCTCAATCATTTCCTGCCTAAATGGGTGACACCACCCTGATGACCCTAATCTATGATCCAGTAGTCTGGTTTGAGTCTCACCCGGAGCTTCTGGATCTCCAGGTCTTTCTCTTGTCTCATGGAGCTGAGCTGGTCTTTGTACTGACGGGACAACTCCTCTGTCTTGATGTGCAGGGTGGTGCTGCTGTCTTGGCCTGCCAGCTACAAGACAGACAGACAAGGAAGGAAGGAAGGAAAGTTTAAGTGTGAATCTTTCCAACTTCATTATCAGGCGTCTTCATGCTAAACTTCAAAAGAGCTCAGTGCACCGGAGAGCTTCATGTCCCTCCATCACTAGCGACCTGTCCACCACTTATTTTTGAGGATGTGATTGAATTGATCTCCATCGATAACTGATCAATAATGGCGTGCTACCTTCTGTCGCAGCATCTCGTTCTCCTTCTCCAGCGCTCTCATCCTCCCGTCCATCTCCTTGATCTTGAAGTTGTGGCTCGACTCTGTGTTTTTGGTGCTCAAGAGCTGGGTCTCCAGGGAGCGCTGGGTGCTGCTGGTTTCCTTCAGGGACATCTGCAGAGGGACCACACACACACAGAGGAAGTCAGAAACACACACCTGATGCAGTGTAATACAACAGTCCTGCAATAAATCACGAAGGTTATAATGTTCAGCTCTTGTTGAAACTTTTTCAGAGTTGTTGATTCAACTTTCTGATCATTTTGGAAGATGTACAGGATCGGGTATCGGGTCCGATACTGTGCTCATGTACTCGTACTCGCAAAACGGCTCCGATACAACGGCACCGATACCACTTTACAGCGGCGTGACGTTACCCTCTCATCACCATCTTTCAGGTCCTATCGCACACGCTCACGCTCCACCTTCCCGACGGTGCTGGCGAGACGATCCCACCTCAGGCGGCGCTTGCCGGCCTTCACTTTCATTGCGCCACAGGGTTTTGCTTGCACCCTCTGATTCTCACATGCGTTAGACTCTTTGGTCTGTGTTTCAAGACAGGTCGGGTGGGTTGCCGACATCGCCGCAGACCCCTGGTGCCTTTTACGTGGGCCGAGCCCCACCCTGGGGGCACGACGCGGTTGAGGCGCACTAAGGACAGTCCGCCCAGGTGACACTTTGGCCACGGCCCCAGGAAGCACATTAACCCCGAACCTTTTCAAGCCGACCTAGAGCCGGTCGCGGCGCACCGCCTCGTATGCGGGACTCCCCAGCCTGCCGTGTGTCGCTCACACCCTCCAGCTGGCTGTTGACGAGGGTCTTTTGGCACAGAGAAGTACTCGTATCGGTACTCGGTATCGGCGAGTACCCAAATGTTGGGTCTCGGTGCATCCCTAATGAAGTGTTTAAAACTTGTCTGATTGTCTCACGTCTCTTGTCCCGTTCGTTGTAGCGATGTCGCCTCATTCCCAAATCTTGGTGAGTACAATGGTATCATAACTGATGGGCAAAACTAGTATGTGTGTACTTTGTTGGTTGTAATATCAAACCCCCGAACATGTCCTCTAACACACAAACAGCTCTCTATTAGAATCTATTAGAATAGAATAAGCAAATACATCTTCAGTGATGACATCGACACCTTGATCAATAAGTTAACACAGAAGTACTGTACCTGGAGCTGCCTGTTGTTCTCCCGAACGGCCTCCAGGAGGCAGTCATACTGGCGAGCCTGGTCTGCTTTGAAACTCAGATCTCTCTCCAGAGACTCCTTCTCACTCTCCAGACGCTGTGAGCACACACACACACACACACACACACACACACACACACAGACAGTCACATATTCATATTAATACGTTGTTTATAAGTAGATCAATCACAGATTTAATAAGTTTTTTTCTCTCTGGTTATGTGGTGCAGTGTTAATTCTTGTCTTTACGTTTCTTTTTGTTATAAAAGACGGAGCAACAACAACAACACATATTTGTGTCTGTTTTCTGTTACTAATTGTTTCTGTTCAAGAATGAAAACACTTATTAAAAGTGATTCCACCGTGCTGTATCATCACTCGCTATAATAAGTTGTTATTATCTGGTGTGACGCCTGTAATTTAAAAGCATTTAATGAGTTTGGACTATTGTGTCAAGGTAATATAATGTGCTGTTGGGACGTACTGTTCTAACTGATCAGCATGCACACACTAGATTTATTTATGTCACCAACCGACTGTCACAATGATGTGTGAGGTGATAATTGTTCTGATCTATTAAAGTTTCCATCTTTTCAAAATAGTGAAGGAAGTGAGTATTTTATAATCGAGCAGGACAACTCCTATCTGGTGGGAAATAATTAAGTACATTTATAGTACTTAACTACTGTCATTGTGTATAATTGTGAGGTAATTCTGATGGGAATATTGTACTTTTTACTCCACTACATTTATTTGACAGCTATGGTTATAAACTACTTTGCAGATTAAGAATTTAAAAATCAATAATATAATAAAAATGGCCGATTCCTATGCAGTAATTTAAATCATCCACCAGAATATAAATAATACCACCACGACCAGCTGCAACATTAAAATCCTGCTTACACATTCATGCACCAGTATTATTTATTTTATCTATTTATTTATTTATTTATTTATTTATTTATTTATTCATTCATTCATTTATTTATTTATATCGGTGCAAAACAAATGATACGTAACAAACCAAACAAACAAAACCAAAAGAAAAGATGAAATAATAGTCATAATAATTCTAAAAATAGCATCCCTAAATAAATTAAAAATAATAAGAAGATAATAATAATATTTTTTTGAAAATAATTTATAATAATAATAATAATTTGGTGGTGACATTAATAAAGTAATTAAAAATAAAATCACTAAATAAATAAAAAATAAAAAAAGATAATTATAATAATAATTAAAAATATTTTTGAAAATAAATTATTAATAATAATAATTTGGTGGTGACATTAATGAAGTAATTCAAAATAAATAAATAACTTGTGATTTTAGTACTTTTGCTTGACTAAATGATCTGAATTCTTCTACCACTGCTAGATAATACATCTTTCCCCATTATAATTTGTAATCTTCTCTTTGTGGTGTTTCTTTCGGTCATATCACTTGTCCTGTCATGTAATGATTTGTGTCAGCCAGTTTAAGATGATACGATTGGTATGCTGTTTGTTTACTACTGGAGTCAAACTGGCTTCTTTTAAAGCTGTGGTTGCAGAATCAGTCGGCGGTTGGTCCACACACACGAGACGAGGGAGGAGACTTCTAAAAGCTTTTGTGTTTTACCCTCATGTCCTCCGACATGTGGAGCAGCTCCTCTCTCAGGCTGCTGAAGGTGGACAGCAGCAGACGCATGCTCTTATCTGCAGTGAGACGAGTCTGACAGACAAACACACACAGGAAGATGAATTAACTAATTAACAATGTAGTTGTTCAACATATAACTACAACTCCTCCTCCGACTGGTATACAAACAATAACATAACAGAGTTGTAATCATAGCTAATATTACATAGTGTTTAAACCAGCTTGTGAACAGTTAATACACACTTAATAACACACTGTAAAGGGTTTGTCTGTATGTAATTATATATGATTACAGCTTTAACATACTGTGTTATCAAGTTACACTCGTTGACAAATGTCATATTTACTTACCACATCCAACCACATACTACTGCGATAATAAACCATTAGTTAAGGGTTTATATAAAGGGGTGTTAAATTAAGTGTTACCAGATAAAAACACATTATTTAAAAAATAGATAAAAACACACATTGAATGCATCAAATACAGAGCAAGAAAAGAGTTAAAGAAGCATTTTAAAATCAACCAAAAGGGCAAAACTCTTGTGTTGATTGCTTGTAATGCTGGCAGAGAAGGAGGTGAAGTGAAAACCAACATCCATATTTTAAATGTAATGCTTTCTGATCTTACTCGGTTGATTCAATACGACATCAATGCAACAAAAAGAGAATGAAGCTAAATGGTTAAAATGCAGCATGCATGACATTAGAGATGAATAAATGTGCATCATTACAGTATGTTGGATTCTGGTCAATGGGGAAGTGTGCTATAAATACACAAAATCACCTGCAACAGGTAGCGGATCTGCTGTTTGGTCAGTTCAGTGGCTCCTTTGGGAAGCAAAGCCTCCACCTCCTCTTTCTCCACCTGATAGAAACAACAGAAACACCTTTGAATAAGAGAAATACAAGAACATACAGTACACACAAAGAAGAGTATCAATCATGTTTAATGTGCAACTAAACAGAGAAGAAAATGTTAATATCTGATGTTCAGACTGAAGCTTGCTGAATATCTGACATGTTTCATCCTGTTAAATCTGACCTCTGATTGTTTTTATATGTATTAATCATTCAGGCTGTAAGTTGACTTTAATCACAGATGAAGTTCAGATTCATTCATTGGATGTTGCACGTTTGTTTCTCACCTTGTAGTCATTGCTGGGATCCAGCTGGTGTTTCCTGTAACACACACAGAGAGGAAACACAAACACAATGAGGACGGCAGCGTGAAGACTGAGTGAGTTTGCAGGGTGAACACGACTCTGATTGTTTCTCATAGTGACTCTCGCGTCGGACAATTTTGTTTTTACCACCGTTTGCATAGCTATTTGAAATCAGTGTCCGCCACGCCCCCATTTTTCTAAATCAAGAGCCAATTGAAAGAGGCTGGGACACGGGCGGACACGGGTCTTGGGGTATGGGGTGGTGCCGACCAGATTTTACTTTGCATGCGTTGTACCTCCAAAGATATGCTGCGTTGATGATGCATGACTTCTCCTCTTTCCACCCTCCTTGCTCTACATAAAGAAATCGGTTTGCCTCGAGGTGTATAGGGACTTATATTACTAAACTTAAACTAAACTACGTCACCACACTCCCAGCGCATTTTCCCTGAGCGTTCACTGTTGCTGCGGATGGTGAAAATGCACGTTCACTTACTGTCCGCGGATCTTGGACACGTGCTCGGAGATGCAGGTGTGGATGTCGCAGTTCTTCCTGTAGACGTCGGCCAGCAGTTCGCCGAAGTAACGCGTGTCCAGCTTGGTGGGCTGGGGGATCTCCCTCAGCTCGCTCCTCACCTCCGTCCTGGAGGTCTTCTGGATCGCCGCCGAAGGCTTCTGCTGTATGATGCTGATTACCTCCGTCTCTTCCAACACCACTGTCTCCTCTTCTTCCTTTACCTCTTCCTCTTCTTCATCCTCCTCTTCCTCCTGCAGGAACAGGGCAGAGACAGATATTCAACCACTGTGTGTGTTTACATCTGTTGGTTCTCATTTTGCTCACATATTCACAGATAGCAGATATAATCAGGGACATGTCATACAATGTGATGTGATGTTTCATCATTATGATCCTCTGCTACTGTAATTACTGCCAGAAATAACAATCTGCACAAGTCAATCTCCTCCTCAGCATCCTGCCAAACAGCTGCCAACATGGATCATTCTGAGGAGCAAATTTAGTGGCACCTACACTAGCTAGGGCTGCAACAACTAATCAACTAAATAGATTTAAGCCATATAGTGTACATTAATAATCTGCTGGTGAAAAGCTCAGTGATGAAAAATGAGGTCTCCACCTTCCATCCTGCAAAGTCCACACTGCACCTTCCGCTGCACGATCTCAGCCAAACACACCCATCACCTCCTCTTATCTACATGTGGCAACACAGTCGAGTCAAACTGTTGTTGCATAACCTTCTTTATCTAACACTACGCGGAGCCCAGCGAGCTGCTGCTGCTGTGTTTACACACAGAAAGCACTTTCACTCTGTGCAAACACCCGTCAGTCACTCAGATACATGACAGACTGACTGGTGGTCCACTCCCCAACAGGCATTACAATGTTTGCCTTGTCTTGATTGAACCTTCTATTTTTAGTTCCTGCAATGCACTTTGTGACTAAAAGTGGTTGTTAAAAAGCACTTTACAAATAATCGGTTACACCCATCAGACCTGCAGACGACCTCAACTCCAGCAGAGGGAAGGAGTATAATCTGATACAGAAAGATGAATGAAGTTTGGCGCTTCTTTTTTTGTGTGTGAAAGACAGGTTGGTCGGGTTTTTTGACAGGCCATTTGTTGCTTTTAGCCTGATTGAACCCTCATGTCTTAAGGATCAAAACTTAATCCAAGGGTGCAGCTGTTTTTGTTGCAAACGCACCAAGGCAGAGCCGCAGGCCTGCACAGCGCCCTCGTCCCTACCTGCCCCTCCAAATGTTATATATTATCATTAGGGTTGCTGGACCAGTTTTAAACATAACAAGCGTGAATTTGCATGCATGCATTCACACACAACCTAACACTTGAGCTCCATGGTACATTTCAGCCTCCTAGATAGAGAGTTACGGTTGTTGGATGGGCTGCTGAGGGCAATGATGCCTCCCACAAACAGTTCACGACTTTGGCCATGATACGTGTATCCGTTTAGACGTTATGTTATAGTCCACTCTCACTGCCATTAACACAAACACACACTTATCACAGCCACGCAGTTGATCAGCGAAATTACAGTCTCCATAGGGCAAAAACCGTGGCCACCAGAAACCCTTGCAGGTACTGCATTTAGCATAAAAAGTGTGTCAGTGTGCTGACTTGACTATGACTTGCCCCAAACTGCATGTGATTATCATAAAGTGGGCATGTCTGTAAAGGGGAGACTCGTGGGTACCCAGAGAACCCATTTACATTCACATATCTTGAGGTCAAAGGTCAAGGGACCCCTTTTGAAAATGGCCATGACAGTTTTTCCTCGCCAAAATGTAGCGTAAGTTTGGAGCGTTATATAACCTCCTTTGTGACAAGCTAGTATGACATGTTTGGTACCAATGGATTCCTTAGATTTTCTAGATGTTTCTTCTTTTGAAGCCCGTCTGATTTTGCTTTGACAGTCCTGATAACTTGTATAACCAATTAAGATGAAATAAAAACTCATTATTAAACGTTATATCATTCTTATTTTCATAAAATCATAATAATAATATAATTCATTGGAGTCCATTTTTGCCATTATAGAAATGTTTATTTCATAATGCCATTTCTCCATCATGACACTTTCATTTCATGTCGCATGCTGCGGCCTCTCTGGAGCTGGAAAGCTCAACAGCTGCTAACAGATTTATCCAGTTAGCTGCAGCAGCACTTTTGACTTCCGTAGTAAAGCTGCATTAGTGATTTGAAGTTAAAAAAGAAACTGAAGCAAAATGAGCTTTGAGCTGTGTTTCACTCCTTCTTCCCTTCAGATAAGAAACTGGCTACACTAAATTATCTTCATACTCTCTTTCACCGTGGAATGAGATGAAATTCATACTAAAGAGATCAGTTACATTCCTTTGGAAACATCAGGGAGGAAAGAAATGGAGGCATTTCTAAAAAGAGAAACCTAGATCTTTCTCATGAGATGGTTCAGTCCGTCACGCGGCTTTATTTGTTTGCTAACTTGGTTTCACCGCTGACAAAGACAAACATCTCGTCTGGTGTCATGCCTTCTTAAATATCCAAACTGTGGTTGTGCAGAGCGGTCCGGCCAGATTCCTCATGAGCCCGAGGGGAAGATTTTCCCAGCAGGTGAAGTTTACACCGTCGCGTCATTGGATGGACACCAAGACCAGCATGGAGTCCTGCAGCACTTCGGTATCAGGTTCAGTTTCTGTTGACACGCTGTCACACAGGTGGGATTGGATTGCATTATATTGAAGGGAACAGAATATCAGACTCTCAAACATTGACGTTAAATGTAACCTCTTTAAATCACGATAAGATATTTATAAGCTTCTTAAAGCAGGACTGTTGTATCTGATTATATTTGTGCAGGTGTTCCTGATAATCTGGTTGTTCAGAAGAAAAGAAACACTTCAAAGTTCCCCGTCTATGTTGTTTTAAAGTGTTTCTGGCCCTTCCTGTAGCCACCACCCACGCAGCTAAACCAATGGGAGAAAAAAAGAATAATGTTACCAGGAAACACTGGCACGGCCGCCGACTTTCAGTGTTTTCATTCATCAAGAAACTCCCCAGAAGGGAAGAACAACAGAGGCAGCGAGGAGGCTAAAAGCTTGAAAGATCGCAGGTTTGATTTCAACGCCGAACCCCCAACAAGCTCAGTTATTGTGAACTGTGCCGTACGACTCAGTGGGCAGGAACCAGCACTAACAGAAAGGCTGGTAGGAATTTGAGTCCTGCAGGGAACCTGTTATGTTGCTCAGGGGCAAATACGTAAAACAGTTGTGGTGCGTTTTTGGACTTTGTGCCTTGCAGGAAAAGATTGTCACTCGCTGTTTCAAATCTGACAATCGCTCTTCCAAAACCTGAATCAAAGCGGGTCAAACAATACTTAACATGACCTAACATGGTCATGTGTGCACCCAAATCCAACTAGAAAGGGGCACTCAGTAGAGTGCAGATCTCCTCCAGGTGTGTCTCCCTAAGGGCTGTAAATAATGATTATTTTCTCAATTAATTGATTAGTTGTTTGGTCTATAAAATGTCAGAAAATAGTGAAAAATTCCCAAGATGATGTCTCAAATGTCTTGTTTTGTCCACAACTCAAAGATATTCAGTTTACTGTCATAGAAGAGTAAAGAAACTAGAAAATATTCACATTTAAGAAGCTGGAATCAGAGAATTTGGACTACTTTTTCATAAAAAATTACTTATTACTGGTAAGTTGATTATCACAATAGTTGGCAATTAATTTAAAAGTTGACAACTAATCGATTAATCATTGCAGCTCTCCCTCTCCCCTTCCAAACAAAGGAGAATTGAATCTCACTCAATTGTCCCTCCCAGCTCCCTTACAGTCTAGATGGTGCCGAAGATAAGGACTTATTCATCTCGTATCGTGACTAACTTTAGTGGATCATAACCTCATCGGGTTTGGAACTTATCTGCAGCTGTTCCGGTTAAAAATGAGACCAAACCTTTCTTTGGATATCAGTCATAAATGCCTTTTGCTACTGAAGCAGTTATTTTTATGGCCCCTACCTAACCTAGCCGGTTAAGAGGAGGTGAGGAGTCAGCAGTCAATGACGGTATAAAACAGTCAATAAAATATTTATACGAGAGCTCCTTGAGCATACAGTCATAAATGAGCACAGAAATTATTAGACTGATAGGTCCAGTAGTGTACGAGGTTAGCCGTGGACAGACAGACAGACTCACACACGACCGAACGCTTGATCTCCCCACAGACGGATAATAAAAAAACGTCTGCTTGACACAAACTTAATCTCTCTTAGAGACCAATTTATCTCAATTCAATCTTTCATTTTCATAAAAACAAACTATTAACAGTGACTAAAGGTATATTTTATATAAATCACAAGTTATTTTTAACAAAACAGACCTCACAGTGTTTGAATAAGGGCTCAGCACTAAGACAAGTAACTCAACAGACACATAACTCTGGTATTTGACAGAGTGAGGTCGTAAAGTCAAACCCCAGTCTGACGATGTGAAACCTGGAGTTTGGTTTACGAGCCTGCGGAGATCACAGGACCAAAGGTTGCTGCCTCTCGAGCTGTTCTCACTGTCATTCTGTTGTTAGACATTAAATGCAAACGACAGCAGAGTGAAGTGTGCAGCGGTGAGAATATGTGATCACATGGAGGTGGGTGTGTCTCAGCGCTGCAGGGCTGTGGCCGCTACGCTAACATGCCTGTCATTCCTGCACAGAGAGGGAGAGTGGAGACGGCGGTCAGGACGCAGAACTGGTCGAGGGCGATCGGCAACGTTATCACCAGACATACCGGAAGATATCAGTCCTGACCATGAGACGCTACAGTGACATTTATCCTTTCACAACTATGTCTGAAGTCCTCTTTAAGTGTCTTTCTTTCCAATTTACTTTAATAGAAGGGAATGAAAGGGCTGTTGCCAATTCACCTGTCAGCCAAGTGTTCAAGTAACAAAGGACCAAATGTGAAAAAACAACTTGCCAGCATCAACTGGAAGAGTCTGCTGTTTGTTCAACCAACACAACGTGACAGTGTTTGACAGAAACAGTGAAACCACAGCCCAGTAAATGGCTGAATATTTGTCAATTATCCAATGACAATAAACAGGAATGTGCTTTGAAACCTTCCATGGTAATCATGGTAATCTGACCAGTTAGTGACACGCCTTTTCAACCCACATTAGTGGGTTTTTTAAACATGGGAAAACCTGCTAAAAAAAGGCAATAGACTCCTTTCCCATTGCCGTATGCTACTTCTGTTTTACATCTGTTACTTATTCAGTCTCTCTTTGAAACTCCTAGACCTATAGTATTATATGATATCATTTTATTGGGAGCTAATATATTGAAACTTGATCATTCATTATCTGGTATGATTATACCTCGTTTTTAATATTTGAAACCGCTGTCTTGTATTACCTTTTATTATTTTAAAGAACTACTACTCACAATCAACATGTGAGTTTAAGCACGTTCATGCCTGAGTGTATGTATGATCTGTATGATTGCGTGTATGTACATTGTGACGTTTGTATGTTGTTTGATGCAGGGGGCTTGGAGCCCAAGACAAATTCCCCTGTGGGACAATAAAGTATATCTTATCTAACTCAGTGCTGACTAATTTGGAACGATGTTGGAGCACTGCTTGGACGGAGACGGACCGAATTTTGTGGCTGAGATGACAGAGAGTCGCAGATGTTACCATATAGCACGCCGGAGAAGGAGTAAAAATTAGCGTGTCGACCCGGGTGTTATGTTTCGGAGCTTTAGCCAATAAATCATTTGTCATAAGTCATTTGTCCCGGGAATGAATGCTGATTATAACCTTTCACACTGAAGACGAAAGACAGATGTTGGTGGGTGTTAGTGGGTTTTTTATCCAGTGGGAAAGAGGCTTTACAGATATGTTGCTCTGGACCAAAGCGTTGGATGGACAAACTGAACGACATTACAATACACCCAGCCACTTGCAAGGCAAAGCTAAGAGTTCTATATCTTATTAGGAAAAACTCAAACTCAAAATGTGTACAACCCAGGTTTGAGTCGCTGACTCAAAGGACACAGAAGCTGTACAGCTGTGAGACAAGAGGCTGTTGCTGTTGTTGGTGATCAGAAAAAAATGTCTCAGGTTGCCTCTGACAGAGTTTAATATGCAGCTGACCTGCAGACGCTAAATTCCAGAGATCCACTGCAGACCTGAGCTCATACTGCGGTGTAGAATGTGAGGGAGGACAACAACAACCTCATCATGATGACAGGTTAGTGCGTGTGTGCATGCATGCATGTATGTAAGGCAGACTGACCTAGAGAAGTGTGAGAGGGAGAACATCCATCTTCCATCTTATCAAGTCATTTTGGTCCTAAACCTTATTTTTTTACCCCAAATTTTCAAGGAGTTTCCAGGCCCAATTCCCTCCAATTCAAGGAACCAACACGGTTTAGTTTGAGACGCAGATCAAGGGTAATTACTGTTATGCCCATGGCGTGAACTTTTGTTGATTTGCTGCAGGATTTGCATCCCGCAGGTCTTTAACAAGCCGGTGTTTGTAAATGTCTTTAGTGAACCACGAGTCCTGGAATTTACATTTTCCAGGCATATCTGAGGGTTTTCTTAACGTTTGCTTTCTCGCTTGCTTGCTGCTGTTTAACCTGCGACATTGGACTTCAATCACTCGTGTACGCACGTGACCGTCGCACATGTTGACCAATCAAAGAAATAATCAATAAATCTACTTCACAATGAAGATAATCAGTATTTGCAGCCCTAGATAAGTCTTTCTGCAGGATAGGGTTGTTTATATGGTGTTTTGCATGCTCTATTGATGCCTGTGTGGCCTTCAGGTTAACTTCTTCCACCTGACATCAACAAGTTGCAGTAGAACAGTAAATCTGATCACAGCAGCAGCTTGTTGTTTCAAATGCAAACAGAAATCAGTCAAAGTCTCACTGATCTAGTTTCTCTTCTACAGGCTGTGAGAGCAGCAGCAGTAACTAGGTAACTCAATACACCGTCACCTCTTCACCATGTCAGGCCCTCTGCTGTGTGTGCGTGTGTGCATGTGTGAGATGTAGGTCAGTGTGTGAGCCGGGCTCTCTCAGTAACACCAGAGCTTGATAATGGAGAGAGAGGAGTCACTTTACCACACAGCCTCTTTGTGTGCGTCTCTGAATCAACTCCTTCTTATCAACTCATTTAGTGACTGATTCAGTCTGTTAGTGCAGTGACA
>CAKAOH010022807.1:29463-54437 GCA_916701665.1 Sebastiscus tertius | reverse complement strand
AGTTGAAGACAGTTGAAGACAGTTGAAGACAGTTAAAGACAGTTGAAGACAGTTGAAGACAGTTGAAGACAGTTGAAGACAGTTAAAGACAGTTAAAGACAGTTGAAGACAGTTAAAGACAGAGTTAAAGACAGAGTTGAAGACAGTTAATGACAGTTAAAGACAGAGTTAAAGACAGTTGAAGACAGAGATAAAGACGAAGTTAAAGACAGTTGAAGACAGTTGAAGACAGTTGAAGACAGTTGAAGACGAAGTTAAAGACGAAGTTAAAGACGAAGTTGAAGACAGTTGAAGACAGTTGAAGACAGTTAAAGACAGTTGAAGACAGTTGAAGACAGTTGAAGACAGTTGAAGACAGTTGAAGACAGAGTTAAAGACAGAGTTGAAGACAGTTAACGACAGTTAAAGACAGAGTTGTGTCTCTTGTGTCTCTCAGCAGGTTTTCATTAACTTCACTTTGCTTCGTGTCTTTTTTCCGGCGCGGTGATTAAACGGTAATGAAAGTGTTGAACAGCGGGGCAGCGGGGCAGCGGGAGGTCGGCGAGGGAGGATTAACGGCGAGGTTATCGCGCCCAGGTGGAAAGATCACCTCTCATTTCCATAAACAGCCACTTAACGGCCGCGTTCGGCGCTCTAATACCTGCTCATTTATTCCTCCACATCCAGCACGCCACGGGTCAGAGGTCACGGTCCAGATAAGTCGCCGTGACCTCGGGAGGTGGCGTTTGTTCTGGGTGAACCTGAATCACACAACGAGGGCTTTAAACGGCTCTGATGGAGAAGCACTTCATTAACATGTTGTTTAAAGGGGTCGTTTAAATAAAGTTAACATTCATTATATAAAGATTAAACCCACAAGCTCAGCCTCTAGAAGACCCTTTAAAACGGCTATTTTTATTATGAGCAGAATGAAATGGAAATTTAATTTGAGCTCAAACTGCCTAAATACAGAGGAAATAAATACATATGCAAATATCCTATATCCTATACATCCTCCTTCTGAGTCCAGGTAGAAGGAAGTTACCTCTTTTATTGTGGTAGTCTGAGTAACGTGACGTCTTATCCGTTCCGTATCCGTCAACCAAAACAAAAGAAAGAGTAAATCCTGCTAATCTGTGAGGGTCAGTGTCTTTATTCTGTGATTTCTGGGTTGCTGGATAATAAATAATCCCAGACAATGATCCTGATATATTTGACTTCAGGACGTCTCTGACTACACACATGCTGGACATTTTTAATGGATCCATTTAGAGATTTTCCAAAGTAAAAGTCCCTAAAAGTGTTTGATTCATCTTGTTCCCATCATGCTCTAGTGTTAAACAAGTTAACAACAGTCACAATAAATCAGAATATCGAATCGCAACAGATTAAAAATCACATTACATATCGAATCGCACCCGAGTATCATGATAGCATCGAATCTGGAGAGAGGTGGATCGTCCCAGCTCGACTGCTCAGTGAGAAACAACCTGATATCACACCAAAGCGTGTAACAGACCCGCCTGTCCACCAGAGGACAGCGAGTAACAGACCCGCCTGTCCATCAGAGGACAGCGTGTAACAGACCCGCCTGTCCACCAGAGGACAGCGTGTAACAGACCCGCCTGTCCACCAGAGGACAGCGTTGTGCCTCGCAGAGACGTGAATATTACACACCTGTTTTAACGTGCAGTACATAAACGTCGTGGTCGGGCTTAAAGTAAGTAAACCAAGTAAAACACGTACGGAAACATGGAACAAACGTCACTAACGTAACTTACAAAACAAACAGCGTTCTCAAACACCGGCCTCATAGTTGGAAATCTTGTATTTGTTGGAAGCAGAAGTACGAAAAACACATCACAAACATCACTAACGTCACTAAAGAGACTTGAACACAACTCTTTTGGGACATGAACACCAGTCTCATCCTGTGTTTAGTGAACGACCCCGACCCTCATGGAGTTTCACGCTGTCAGCGCCTCACTTCTTCTTCTGCTCCTTTCATAATTACTACGGTCATTAGAAGTCGCTGTCGTCTACTTTTATACCTTCTTTCAGTGATCTACCATGTGAATAGATGATAAAACCTACTAGTGGGTGTAGTAGGCCCCTATTGATCCACATCTATGGTGCTTATAGCGACTGACAACGCCTGTTTAACAGTCTAACCGGCTGCACAAACTCATGTTAGCTTGTCAGATGGAGGCATAAAGGAAATTTCTGACAAAAGAACAAATGATAAAATCCTGTAAAAACTGTCTCACATGAAACCAAGTCATTCTGACGCAGTAGTGCAGCATGATTACGGCCAAAATGATAATCACGACTATTTTGATCAATATTGAGATCATGATTATTCATTGATTTACTTTGTTGTTGTCATTTATAGTGATTATTTGCATAAAAACACACAATTCAAATGATTAGGAAATGAATGATTGTATTTTTATTTAAATATTTGCTTTGATTAAAAATCTTGGTAATTTTAATTATATATTAGAAGCTGCTTAGAGCTGTTGTTAGGAAGTTAAACAGGTCATAATTACAGATTTATTCAAGTTTCTTACATTTGAACGCATCATGATAGCGTTATCATTTACAATCACCTCATTTTTACTGTGTAGAGCTTGAATGCACCATAACATGCTCCATAAGCGCTTGATTTATGCAGCTCATTTTCTATGAGCAGAGCATTTTTAAGCGTTGATATCACGGTAGATCATGTTCATTAATTGTGAGAAGTCAAAATCGTGATTGTGATTAATATTGGATTAATTGTGCCGCCTTATGACAGAGTTGATATGAATACTTGGATGAATCAGTCTCAGTGAACTTCAGAATAACTCTCCGCGCTGCAGAGGTCACCTCACCTCTTCAGAATAACTCTCCGCGCTGCAGAGGTCACCTGTGACAGAAACAAGAGGTAGCAGGTTAGCTTAGCACCGTTAGCTTAGACACACAGAGCATTAGAGAGATTAGCCTCATGCTAATTTCCCCCACAGTCCTGAGCTGCCGGCTGAATATTAACGGGCTCAGCTTTTATAAAGACGTCCTCCTCGGGTGGACCGTAAGCAGACTTTGGATAAATCCAGCTGGCTTTGTGTTAATATTGTTCTCTCTAACTTATCCTCCATCATTTCTCCTCGCCGTGGAAGAAGCAGTGGCCCCCCCGGTGCCCAGGGGCCTCGCTTTTATTATTTATGAATCTGATTAATAATCTGCCGCCCGGCTGCAGGAGAAGCCGAGATCCATAAAAGCACCCCGAAGAAGAAAAGCAGCGCCGGGGTGTAATTCCACTTCAGCGACCGCGGAGAAGAAAAGAGAAGAAATCTCCCACCAGCTTAATGAGAGGAAAAGTGAGACAATGCTGCTTGAAATCCAACACTCCGCTTGTTACACTCAACTTCAGACTGAGGTTCAGTCGGAGCGGCGGGGGTTAAACACCGCAGGGTGGGGGGGTGGAGGCGCTACAGCGAGCGTCCTCGGGAGGAGGCGAGGGCACGATGCAGCTGGACACGTGGAGGGAAATACAACAGAAGAAGAAGTCAACAGAGCGCCATAAGAGCGAGGCTCAACCAGTGTTCACCAACACGCAAAACATCTGGTTTACTGAACATCTGTACAAATAGAAATGTACTAATGAGACATTTAGTAGCAGCAGTGGAGCTACTAGGCTAGGCTAAATACGGAGGACGGAACCTGCCAAAAACAAAAAATAATTAATTAATAGATATAAATGACTCGATGAATAAATAAATATGTCATTAAATGTAGCAAAAATAATATTAACAATAAATGTAGACATTAATTGATAAAATGTGACATCAATTTATATTTCTGTTTTAATTTGCTTCTTTATTTATTTATATTTGTATTAATTCCCTTATGTATTTGCCCTTGTTTTATTTTCCCCTTTATTTATGTATTTATTTGTAATATTTCTTTTTATATTTATTTATTTATTTTTGCATTTATTTATTTATTTTTTATAAACTAATTAATTAATTTTTGTATTAGTTGTACTAATCTTATACAGTGGCAGCCCCCTTATTTGCATAATGAGGCAGAAATGCATAAAGAAATGTAAAAATGGGTGGAATGTGAAGGGAAAATAAATAAATGCATAAATAAATAAATACATTTAAATATAAATATAAAATAAAAAATATGCACAAAAATAAATTGATAGATTAAAAATAAATGCAACAATAAATTAATAAATAAAAAATAAACACAAAAATGAATAAATAACTAAATAAATATTTTTTTGCTACATTTCATAATTTTCGCTGTTTGTTTGTGTTTCGTTTCACAATGTTCAGATTAATTGTACAAATTTAGTCATTTTAAGCTCAGCCATGTTGTGTTTTCCTAAACCTAACTATAGCAGTTTTGTTGCCTGAACCTAAGCAACGTTAACCACGTGTTTACTGCGGCCGTAGTAGACCGTGTGATAGCTTAACGCTCTGGAGGTTCTGGTTTAATTTCAGCTCTTTATTGTCTTCTGCTCTGTTTAACATCCCCTCCTCCTCCTCCTCCTCCTCCCACTCCAGCAGTCAGTCACATACTGTAAATAAACTCTCGTATAGATAGTGTCCTGCTAAATGTGCTAATGTGCAATTAAAGAAAACAGCAAACAGTGTAATCAACACAGTCAGTGACTGTCAGAGTTTATCATGTTTATTGTGAAGTGAACAACAACAGTTATGGGATTTTAATTAGAAAGCAGGCGGCTCGTGCTCGGCTCATCGTCGAGATGTTGAACCGATGTTTGTTGCTCTCTGAGGACCAGACGCCGTTAAAACTACGGTACGTCAACCTCCACCGTTACTGATGTCTTTAACTGCTGCAGCCAAACAACTGCATGGAAACAGAGTCTGCTGGTGAGTTCATCTGCACTACAGGACCGCTAGGGAGGTTACACTAATGTTACAATACAATTAGAGCTGGGACGATACACCTCCTGATTCAATACTGGCACCATACGTTGGTGCCGATTCGATATTGCGATTTATTGCAAATTTAAACTTCTTTACCACTAGAGAATGAAGGGAAAAAGTTGAATCACACACTTCTAGAGACTTTTACTCTGAAAAATCTCTAAATGAATGCAGTAAAAATGGAGAAAGTCAGAGATGTCCTGAAGTCAAATATATCAGGATCATCGTCAGGAATTAAAACTCAAAGAATAAAGACGTTTCCCTCACAGATCAGTGGGGTTTTCTTTTTCATTTATAATGTTTTATACTTCTGGCGAATATAATCCATCAATCTGTTTTCCATAGATGTATTTAGTATCTACAGTTCCCTTTGTTAACCCCTTATTTTGAAAAGCAGACGTAGTCCCACGTGTCTACTTCCTGTAACCTCTCCAAGGTGGTCTCTAGCTCTCCCGTCAGCTCCGTTCTCTTTATCCATCATGGTCAGCTCCATCGGGGCCGTTTCAATGCAGAGAACAGACATGTCAGTATCTGGTGCTCTACAGTCGTAGCGTCTGGATTTAACATGGAGGGTGCAGGTCGTATCCACGACGACCCTCTAACGTTTTAGACTCTCTGAGGTTTGTTTTGGTTGACGGATACGGAACGGATATGACGTCACGTTACTCAGACTACCACAATAAAAGCGGTAACTTCCTCTTACCTCCACAGAGACTCAGATGAAGCAGATAGATCCATTCTGGCGTTAAAACATCAATTTAGAAATCGTAAAAAAAATCCCTTTCAAAAGCGTAAAATAAATAAATCGGGATACATAGGTTAAATCTATTTTTTCCCCACCCCTAGTAAATAAACATTTCTACTGATTAACTGACAGCTTTCCAGTTGTTGGAAGGTGTATTTTACCTCCTTTGTTATCGGTGTATTTTACCTTATTTCAGATCTCTGATCCTTTAGCGTTGGATCTATGACACACAAACACACACTCTCCATCATCATGTCACGAAGACGAGAGGGATTTTATCTGCTGCGACCAAAATCAAACTGTCAGAGCTGTGAGCGTTTAACGGAGAGAGAGAGAGAGAGAGAGAGAGAGAGAGAGAGATGGAGATGGAGATGGAGAGAGAGAGAGAGAGAGAGAGAGAGAGAGAGAGAGGGAGCGAGAGAAGGTAACGGAGGAGAAACAGAAATGACCAGATTGTCTGATTCTGCATTTTAATTTCCCCCTCAGTAACTCGGCCGTTTCGTCTTCATCACCTCCGTGTGAACGACGGCTCGGTTGGAGTTATCATTCACAGTTTCTCTATTTAAATTAAATCTTTTTTTTTAAAGTGTTTGCTGGAGGTTCTGCAGGATGTTCTGGGCGGTAAAGCGTGGACTCTCTCTCAACTAATCGTCTTTTAACAGCCAGCAGAGAAACGCTTCACATGCTGCAGGAAAACACACTCACCGTTTTGGTGTAATTATTAGAGTTAATGACAGACGAAGCAGCCGAGAGGACGACGCTGGTAAACTGTTAAACTGGTAAACTGTTAAACTGTTGAACTCTCACCACAGGTCAGAGTCGGAGCGGGAGGCTGAACCTCGTCAGCTGACCTTCCGCTAAATCTCCTCTTCATCCCTTCAGGACGGAGAGATTCACCCAGACAGACAGAAGAAATCAAGATAAGCTCCTCAACTACCAGGATCCTGTTCTCTTCTTCCTCCTCCACTTTCCTCTCTTGACCTCCTCTTCCTCTCCTATGTCTTTTTGTATGCCTCTTCTCCTCTTCCTCCTTTACTCCTCCTCCACTGATGTGTTCTCCTCCTCCTCTTCCATACCCATTATTCCCCCTCGTCTTTATCAACTCTTCTTCTTCTTCTTTTTGTCCCCCTCTTCTCCCCATCACTCCTATTGGCCTGTCCTTCTCCTCTTTCCACTTTTTCCTCCTCTCCTCCTCTTAGTTCTCTCTCTTCTTCTCCTCCTCTCCCTCTTCTCCTCTTCCTCCATATCACACTCCTATTTCCTGCCCTTCTTCTTCTTCTTCTTCTTCTTTCTCTTCTACGACTCTTCTTGTCCTTGAACTCTTCTCCTCCTCTTCCTCCCCTTTGCTTCCCCTCCTCCCGCTCCTCCTGTTTCCTCCCTCCTCTTCCTCCCCCTCACCCCCCGTGTCGGGTCATTTGTCATGCGTGTCGTCTGCCGGATGTCACACCTGAGCAGCGTCTCTCTCTGCTGAAGATCTATGGGCCTCCGGTTTCATATTTTCAGCTTATTTACTTCGTCGTTTGTTTTCATTTTTTTTTACTGATGCGGGTCATTTGACAGTTTGACGTCGTTTCCAAATCTCCGCCACACAAACACTCATACGTTACAGCGTTGTGCTTTTCCCCCCTCGCAGGCTGCCATAGAGAGAGGAGGAAATATGTTCCCACCACATGCTGATTTACAGCGAGCTGCTGGTGGAGGCTGATAGATATTCGTTTCCACGCGGCCGCCGGGAGTCAGATGGCGACTGTTGCTTCCCGTCCTCGACAGGCCTGATGAGCTCTCACATCCTCGTATGGAGAGTTTCTGCTCAGAGATGGTTTATAAAGAAAGAGAACAGGAGGTGTTTGGCTCAGCTGCAGCATGAATCATGATAGGAGAGGATTACGTCTCGGGACTAATGTGGTAGTCGTTAAACTACGTTAAAAACAGCAGAACAGGTGTAGCGTCTCTGACAGAGAGATTCATGCTGTTTAACTAAACCTCCACACACAGATGCTCTTTGATAGAGCCTGGAAAAAAGAGAAAGACAACCGGTACATCTTGATTAATTATCTATGACGACAAGAAGCTTATAAAGAAAGATGTAAATCTTTAAAATCAGGTGAGAGAGATATTCAAGAGCAAAACTGTAACTAAGACACAGGCCTATATTACTGATGTCTGAGTACTGAGTAACGCTACAGGACACTTCGCTAGTCCGACACCCAGACGGCCGGGCGCCAGGATGAAGTGAACGAGGGGGATGTTGAAAACGGCAAGGGGCGAACTTTTTTCACTGAATAAAATTAACGATGCAAAAGCCTCAGAAACACTAAAGAACAATAACAACACTGAATACAAGTAGCTTTACGATTAAAGATAGATAAACAGCTGTTTGCATCCCACTAGAAACAGCTGTTTGTGGTGTTAAAAACAGCTGTTTGCGATGCTAGAAACAGCTGTTTGCGGTGTTAGAAACAGCTGTTTGCGATGCTAGAAACAGCTGTTTGCGGTGCTAGAAGCAGCTGTTTGCGGTGCTAGAAGCAGCTGTTTGCGGTGCTAGAAGCAGCTGTTTACGTCCCACTAGAAACAGCTATATGTGGCGCTAGAAGCAGCTGTTTGCGGCGTTACAATCAGCTGTTTGCAACGCTAGAAGCAGCTGTTTGTGGTGCTAGAAGCAGCTGTTTGCGTCCCACTACAAACAGCTGTTTGCGGTGCTAGAAGCAGCTGTTTGCGTCCCACTAGAACCAGCTGTTTGTGGTGCTAGAAACAGCTGTTTGTGGTGCTAGAAGCAGCTGTTTGCGTCCCACTAGAAACAGCTATATGTGGCGCTAGAATCAGCTGTTTGTGGTGCTAGAAAGTTTTATGAATTTTAGATTCAGTAGCTACACGAGTCCTCATCATAATACTACTCCTGAGCAAATAGGCCTTTAATTTACTTTTTGATAGCAGAGCAATGAAACGTACTGTATACTGAGTTATGGGCATTAGAAAACAAGCCGGCCTGATCTTTATGTTCCATTATCTGTAATCCTTTCACTGCACTGTGAGCTGGTTGTCTTTACGACGTGGACCGAAAGAAGTCCACTGGTTTGTAAAGTCTCTTCTGCTGGAAGTCGGCAGTAAAAGGTTAACAAGCTGCCGGTGATAAATGGAGGCAGTAAGAACATGATGAGGTTCAGTGTGATATTCCCTCTGCTAACAGCTTCACATCAGCATTTACTGCCAGAGGTTAGCAGCACTGTCAGCTAAAAACTGTGGTCAGCGGATGATAAAAACACACACTTCTGCATCCAGAGGCCCTTTATCTGGCGGATCAGGAGGTGTTTGCAGGAGATTTTCAGGGTGTGCAGGATGTGAATCTTAGAGCATGTCTCAGATCTGCTGTTACTAAAGTTTATGGACTCAATGAAGGAAAGTCCTACAAGACCTCAACAAAACCTTCTGTTCCTCCCCAGAGCTAGAATACTAGATATTCTTATCAGTTTCATCTCTGTTTGCCTAAGATAGGTCCAGGATGTGTCACAAAGGAAACAGATGGACTGTCTTTCGGTTCGCAGGTAAAGACCAAAGTATTGGACCAACTGAAATCTTTAACTGCCAGTGGTGCTAGATGGAAAGTCAGAGGATCACCAAAACCAGCAGGAGTCATCCTCTGGGAACCATGAACATCTGTACAGAATTTAATGGATATCCATCCACAAGCTATTGAGATATTTCAGTCTGAACCAAAGAGATGGAGCGACTGGCTGTGTGTTGATGAATCCACGGCGCTGTCCGTGGTGCTGAAGCAGCAGACGGATTTGTAATTGGGACTTTTTCTCTGAGTTTCTCTAACACTATTTCACATATCTTACTAATAATTTTAGGATATTTTCTGACATATTTCACATATTTGTATATATATATATTTTACTAAGGATTTAGATTTCTTTCTGAAATTTTTTACATATTTTTTCCACATATTTTACTATAATTTTAAGACATTAAAATAAATAAAATATGCAACTTTAATCTGACATTTTTCACATATTTTTTTTAATTCTTTGCTAATAATGTAAAGACATGTTTGAGATATATTTTTCATATATCTTACTAATAATTTTAGGACACTTATCTGACATTTTCATATATTTTTATATATATTTTACTAATAATTTAGATTTCTTTCTGACATTTTTCACATATTTTTTCCACATATTTTACTAATAATTTTAGGAAGATTTTGGGATATTTTCAACATATTGTTTTCAAATTCTTTACTGATAATGTTAAGACATTTTTTAGATATCTATTTTTCATATATCTTAATAATCATTTTGGGACATTTTCTGACATTTTTCAAATATTTTTTTTAAATATATTTTACTAATAGTTTTCAAACATTTTTCACATTTTTATGAATTATATGAATTTTTATAAATAATCATTTAATTTAGCCTTTTTTTTTCTACATATTTTACTAATAATTTTAGGACATTTTCTGTCAGTCTTCATGCAGGAATTTTACTTCACCTTCTAGAAAATATAAATTAGAGCTTTAAATATACCATTAAAACCTAAACTAGAAATGTAAGATATCCGAGAAAAGAAGCTGAATATAAAATACATCTGATATCCGCCTGTTTATGCTTCAATAAATAGAAGAAGAAGAAGAGCAGACCGTTGGGATTCACCTACATATCGGCCTGCTAGCATCGACGCAGAAGTCAACGAGCTCTCCAAAGTTTCAGACGTGATCAGAAGTTGTTCAGTTTAATATCCAACAATTAAGAGGAAGTTCATTTAACTGTATAGAAATGTAAAATTTGTCTGCGTGGCGGAGAGAAACAAAAGAGCTGTCCTCCGAGGCTTCATATCAGCAACCATCTGGATGGGAGTTTGGCTGCGAAACAGCGATTCCCTGCAGACACTTCATATGCAACTTTAATTAATGGGGAGAGTGTGCGATCACGCCGCCGTGAATCAGTGGCCTCAGTGGCTGAACGGGCTGCCTGACAACAACAACCTTCCTGCTCGGGGAAACCTGACAGTGGCGGCGGGTTTTGTAGAGGAAGTAGAAGAAGAACTAATTAAATCCGGGTCTCGGCTCGTCGTTTCCTCTCGGTTCCCCCCCGAGCAGCAGCCGGAGAGGAGAAGGAGACGGAGCAGAGAATTAAACGCCACCGCTGTCAGTTTGGCCTGTGATGCCTTCACGGGCAGGAAACACCACGCTGTCCATGTTCTACACTAAACACTAACTACAGGACTGAAAGTCAGGAAGATGAAGGTGACTGTGAGATGAAGACGTCGCTGTTAGACAGCTGCCACTTCCTGCTTCCTCTCTGCTGCTCTTCAGGATGACTGACGCGGCCGCCAGCGGAGGAATACGGTATCACTATACATTTACTCAAGTACTTAACGACACATTTGACGTACTTGTACTCAAGTATTTCCATTTTTATATTTCAACTATTTTGATGGTTTGAGTCATTTTTCATATAAAAACATTTGATGGTTCCAGATTTGCTTTTCCTTTTAATAATGTTAAAAATCAACATTTTTTCTCGTATATTTTTCTAATGTTTTTAGAACATTTTTCTGATATTTTTCACATATTGTTTTTCATATAATTTCCTAATATTTTTAGGGCATTTTTCTGAATTTTTTTCATATATTTAACTAATACTTTTAGGACATTTTCTGATATTTGTCACATATTATTTTTTCATATATGTTACTAATAATTTTAGGACATTTTTCACATATTTTACAAATAGTTTTCAGATATTTTTAACATTTTTAAGTTTGACATGAGTTGAATGTTGAATGTTCCTGTTTAGCCCATCAAGCTGAGTTCACTATTTTGTTGTTGTTTTTTTGGTTTTGACTTTAGCCCTCCTGTTGTCTCTGGTTTGACTTTTTATAAAGCATACAGTATAAACTATCACCCAATTCTGTGTTACACCTTTATGGCCAACTTCATTCCTAATTAAGTTGTACACTTTTTTTTTGGGTGAAATTAAGGTTAATAAACCAAATTTCTGTGAAATTCTACGTAAAAAAAGCAGATATTGTGAATTATTTTGACCAAAGTTATTATCAGAGGAACATAACGTTGATGTATTATCACATACTGAATATTGTTTTGAGTAGGCAACCATCCATTTTATTTTGGAGCAATTAGATTAAAGAAATCCATATTTATGATATAATAAAGTTTGAAAACGGGTCAAATATGACCCGGGGACAACAGGAGGGTTGGTTGTGTGTGATCTGGTGGCAAACAGAGTAATAAACCTTCTGAGAGGACAGACTTCCCTACACAGAACCTGATCCACAGAGAGGTGGCGGATCACTGACGGATCACGTTGTCTGTTTAGATTCGAGGACTTGTTGAACTCCTCTCATCACCGTGTTCCCAGATCTCAGCTGTTATTATTAGTACAACGATGGACAAAACTGTGAGAATGACACCCAAAGCTGTAATAAAACTGTCCTTTAAAAAGGTACAAAACAACGGTTGGGAACGGATGTCATGGAATAAAAGTCACACAAACTTAAATAGAGAACAAAAAGCAGGCCCATCCAGTAGATCAAATGCAACGCCTCCTATTGAGATCTATTCACACATCCAAAGGCCAGAAAGGACGGCAGAGACGGAGGCAGAAAGAGATGATTTAATGCTGTTCTTTCAGGACCAGCAGGAAAACATGACTGAAGGTTTGAATTGAAGCGAAGTGAGCCGTTCTGCCGGTGAGGGTTTTTCTTTTCTGCCACTCTGCTGAGCATTTTTTTACTCTATTCATCTGTGTGCAGACACCAGGAGGAGCACACTGATCACAACACAGTCAAGGTCTGCTGCCTCTGTCACCAACGGAGAGCTTTGAATCAGCCTTTTTGTTTGCAGTTGGAAGTTGTTCACGTCAGACCGGCTGCTGTTCACAGAGAGGCCGGCGGAGTCAAGGCCGCCGCCGCCGCCGCCGCACGGCTATTATCACATTTTATAAAGAGAACAATATGAATAAAAGCTCGATCAGGAATGCTTCCCTGTGTGTTTACAGATACTGTAGGAGAGTGGAATGCATACATGTGATATTAGATTACAGACAATGGAAGTTATATTTGACAAAAAGAAGACAAAATAATGTTATGTTTCAGCCACTTTGAAATACTTTATATACTGGAAACTAATTTAACCATCCAGTGGTTCCAAACCGAGGGGTCCGGCCCCTTTAGAGGGTCACCAGATGAATCTGAGGGGCCAATTTACGACTATATATATATATATATATATATATATATATATCTATATATATATACTATACTTTAATCCTGGAAATATTAAACCCCTCCCCTGGCTCCATAATTATTATAATTTTACATACATACAATGGCACTGATATGCAGTAGTAGCAGTCAGACTAGTTTAATTCATTTTATATATATAAAAAAAGATGGTGATGCCCAAAAACAAGATGGCGACGGCTAAAAACCAAGATGGTGAACTCGAGTCTTCATAAGCGTAGTCAGCAAACCACTGGGTGACCTCATGGTGACTACGTCCACTTCTTATATACAGCCTGTGGGATCAATACGGGCGTATTTATCTAATCTTATGTTACTTAATGTTCACGTATTTGAGATTATTCGACTTGTTGCTTGAACCAGCAGCGTTATTTATTCTATTGACTCAGTGATGTGAATCATTCTGTCTCGTTCCAGTTGCAGAAAACAAGAGAAAGAACAAGAGGGAAGATATGAAACCATCTTGTGATGTCGTAGTGTTGAAGTGTAAAGATGAGACGGGGTGATGCATGTTTAGATGCAGTATATATCTCGGCGTGTTCGCAGCCCGAGGCAACAGAAACAAAGTCAAACAACATGTGTGAATGTGATCCAGGAAGCTCGACAGCCTCCGTTACTTTTGTCAAACACCGAACTGCAGGAAAAATTCAATAAGGTTAATTGCAGTGAAGCGAGTTGGAGGGGGCTGTAATTAGCTCCGCTGTGATTTCCCGCCGCTTTGATGAACTTGTGAACATGAAACAGTCGCACTCCGAGAAGCCTCGAGGTCGACTCCGATCAGCTGATACGGAGACGACGGTGACGCGTCCCCTTTGATCTCGCCGTAGCAGCGACTCGCAAGATTATCTCACATGCAAATCACGCAGCTCAGTTTAACGCTTTCACTGTGTTACATCATGAGATCTGCTGCAGGAACGCCCGCTCTGCTTTCTTATTTATGTCCTCACATGCTCGTACTGTGGAGGCAGCCGAGAGAAATGACACCCGTCTCAATCAGCTCATCTTTACACTGTAAAAGATTCAACAAGTTATCTGTTGCACTGTAAAAAACTGCACAAACTGATATTAAGATGTTGTTTTTGTTTTTGTGCTGCAAATAATTAATGTCTATTTTAACAGTTTATCTGCTACACTGCAAAAAATTGTGTGACCATGCTGGCTGATCTCATACTCCGTTCGTAGCTATACCTACTGAATGTGATGCACTGTTATTCGTGTATACGCCACAAAATCAATTCATATGTAATCCACGTAATCCTGAACCAGGAAGTATAAATAGTGACAACAGCAGAATAGGGAGGAGGTCAGGGGGATCAAACAATACCAAACCTTGGCCCAGGAGATCGGTGTCTGTGTCCCGCGTGAAACCAGAAGTCAACGTTAATTTATTTGTCACGTAACATTCGTACTGAAGTACTGAACGCCACTTCTGTAGTTTCTTTAACCCAAACCACCATCTTTACCTAAACCTGAGGAAGTTGTTTCCTGTGAAGACGGAAGTTTGTTTTGAAAAGACTGTATGCATGTAACGAGCAGAAATTGACACGGTGAAATCAAGATGGAGACGGACAAAAACCAAGACGTTGACGCCCAAAAACCAAGACGGTGACGCCCAAAAACCAAGATGGTGTTGACAAAAAAAAGTAAAATACGTACGTAAACAACGTAACGTAACATCAAAATAATTCAACAACACTTTGGGACATGAAAATATTATTAAAAAGTCGCCTTAAAGACGCAGAACAATAAAAAAAAAATACATTTTCCAATTTCTGATTCCGTCTCGTGTTCGACGTTGGTTATCTCTCGTTATATATAAACAAATATGTAAAACTCAAACTCACTGCAGCTCCCTCTCACTCTGGATTCACTAAACCACTTTTGAGTGATCCAATCAAACTTCAAGGATTAGATTTAAATCCTTTTTTTTTACATCCACTTCAGAGTTACACAGTCACGTTATTAAACTATAAACTGATTGTTCATTACAACAGAAGTTCATTATTTGAGTAAAAACATTCATCAGTACGAGTGACACTTTCACACAGCAGGTGCTCCTTTAATCCACCGTTAATAGGGGAGATATTGATTAGTGCAACTTTAAGGGGTTTCAGGATATTATCACGGTTGCGCACGTTTATAAAAAAAAGTGTTAAACAATTCATATTTCAGAGAGCAGAACAATTTGCATTTGCGTGTGTGTTCTTTCTCTCTTTCAGAAACACGTCTCCTCGTTTCTCTTCTTTATTTGAGATAAATTGAGAAGCGGTTGCATCACACGTTGTTCATGGAAAGAGAAAGTGGATGAGAGGAAACATTTACATACGCTGAGATGATAACGCCGTCCTGCTGCCAGTTATAGAAATCCGTTAATCCACACGACAACTTAAACACACCGCAACGCTTCAGATCAGTGTAGAGGGGCTGTACCTGCTCATAAACACTCCGACCACAGTAAACATGATCAGACATGATATGAGAAGAGACGGAGACAGAGACGGAGACGGAGACAGAGACGGAGACAGAGAGGATTTATGGAGAGTAAACTGGCAGATTATTGATCTGGATGTGATGAACACAACTGGGTCCAGCCACAGAAAACTGTCCTGCTGGTCCAGAATCTGTTTAGAAACCTGTTTAAATGGACTCTCCGGATGGATTAGCCTAGCTTAGCATAAAGACTGGAAGCTGCTAACCGACAGCTCCACCATCAAACTCCAAAGCTGTCTCATTAACATGTTGGAAACAAGCTCATCCAACAGTCAGCTGGCTTTTTGTGGACAGAGCTCAGTCCTAATCTCGTGCTTTTTGGTGTGAGAGATCCGTCTTTGGGCGCCGTCACACTCCAACGCTAACGGAGCAAATGTAACCCCGAATATAGGAAACGATGACGTCGCTACGAGATTACAAAACGCCAGACGTTTCACTTAAAAAGAAAGATTCTTGTAAAATTCAGATCGAACAACAACAGCTCCTTTGCTATTTGACTCGATGTTTTTTGTGATGATAAAAAATGTAATATTTTTTTCTCACGTCTCCAACAAACACGAGGCTTTCATCCAGGAGACGGCTGTAAGCGTCCCACGTTCACAACGTTCAGTCTCATTTTCACTGTACAAACATTCATCAACAAGTCATCTTAAGCTCAACCATGTTGTTTTTCTTAAACCTAACTATAGTGGTTTCGTTTCCTAATCCTAAGAAAGTGTTTTTGTTTAATTCACTACATTAAGGACGTGTTTACTGCGACCAAAAAGTGTCGCGGAGGGTTGTGACAAAGCGTCAGTATGTACGTGTTGCTCCTAATACACCTAACCATGCAACACCTGCTGCTAAAACCATGATGTCCTGTTTCAGACTTTAGTTTCTACATCAGTCTGTCTGTCCGTCTGCCTGTCTGTCTGTGGTGTTGGATGTGACAGATGATCTGGAGTCAGATTGAGTCTCACTGTGATGTTGTTGTTGTTGTTGTTGTTGTTGTTTGTGGGTTTGGTCGGGGCAGCTCATTGGCTCTCCCCTCGCCCTCCTGTGGGATCACTAACCTGATGTGACGGGGCTAAGCGAGGCTGAATATGTTGTTAAAACCCGGCGCCGCCTGCATGGAGACGCTGCATGGAGGCCCGCAGCGATGATGGGATCTAACAGCAGCATATAACACTTGAAGGAGCTGCAGCTTATCACTCTCTCCGCTTATCTCGGCTTTATTTTAGCCGCAGATTGACGTGAGCGTCGGCAGCGGATCCTATCGGACGCATGATGTACGTTTAGTGCACAGGAAACACAGATCATTTCCCATAATCCTCTGATTCCTGCAGAAGGTCAGGTCTGAACAGGAAGGAGGGATTTGGCCTTTGACTGAGATACAAGCTGAGAGTGATAACAAGACTAAAGGTTTCTGATTCACCAACATGCTCCTCAGACACACCGCTGACTGCAGCAGCATCCTTCATATACTTCACTGAGTACTACTGGGTACTACTGAGTACTACTGGGTACTACTGAGTACTACTGAGTACTACTGGGTACTACTGAGTACTACTGGGTACTACTGAGTACTACTGGGTACTACTGGGTACTACTGGGTACTACTAAGTACTACTGGGTACTACTAAGTACTACTGGGTACTACTGAGTACTACTGGGTACTACTGAGTACTACTGGGTACTACTGAGTACTACTAAGTACTACTGGGTACTACTGGGTACTACTGAGTACTACTAAGTACTACTGGGTACTACTGAGTACTGCTGAGTACTACTGGGTACTACTGAGTACTACTGAGTACTACTGGGTACTACTGGGTACTACTAAGTACTGCTGAGTACTACTGAGTACTGCTGAGTACTACTGAGTACTGCTGAGTACTACTGAGTACTACTGAGTACTACTGAGTACTACTGAGTACTACTGGGTACTACTGGGTACTACTAAGTACTGCTGAGTACTACTGAGTACTGCTGAGTACTACTAAGTACTGCTGAGTACTACTGGGTACTACTGAGTACTACTGAGTACTACTGGGTACTACTGGGTACTACTAAGTACTGCTGAGTACTACTGAGTACTGCTGAGTACTACTGAGTACTGCTGAGTACTACTAAGTACTGCTGAGTACTACTGAGTAGTAGAAAAAAATAAGGTTGTTGCAGGAAGAGACGATGGTTGCGCTATCAGAGATTCAATTATCTTCTTGTTGCAGCTGCCTGCTCCTGACCGTAGATCACGTCCTGACATGCTGCCCCATTCAGCCATGTTCTTGTCTGCATCTTGAGGACGAACACAACCAACACTGTGAAGGGACACAGGATACGCAGGGTAGCCGGTATGCCTAACCCAGAAGTCTGTCTGCAACCTGCGGCTCCGGAGACACATGTGACTCTTTAGCCTCTCTCCAACTGTAACAATCTGTAGCCTACACACCGAATAAAAAAACAAAACTTTCATCATTTCAGTCAACCAAAATGGGCGTAAGAGCCTACGACGTACGTCTACAGATCTACTAAAGGGTTAAACTGGACTCCTCTCGCAGCTGTAACATCTCAGCATCTCGTCTCTAACCAGCGTCTGCGTCTGAGCTGAGGTGGTGACGGACGGCGAGGTGTTAAATGAAGGCAGAGGGGCGCTGATGATGGAGCAGCAAAGTGCAGCACGACGATCGCTGTGCGAGAAACGGCAGGAAAAGAAACACACTCACAGTCCCAGCTGGCAGAGATCGCTCTGACATTTGTGAGGCGGCGCTGAGAGTGTCGCCCCGCGATGAGTGGGAGGATAACAGGAGGACACGCCGCCGGAGGATCTGACTCCACTCATCAAACTTTACTCAAGCACAAGTGCTTCCACAAGAGCAGGGAACACTTTGATTTAATACTCATTATTACACGCTGCCCTGAACACTTTACTTTTTATCTCTGGTTCTAATATTTCCTCTTTCAATTTTCCTATTATGCATCTGCAGGCCTGGAAACGTCTTAAAAAGCACTGAATCAGGATTCCTCAGAAAGGCCTTAGAGGTGTTAAAAAGTCTTAAGAAAAGTCTTAACTCTGGTCTCTCCGTCAGATCTGCAGCAAACAGCGGCTACGGGACGCTCATCGTCTTAGAACAGAGTGAATATTTGAATTAACTTAAAGGAATTGATTATTTATAATCCATCCCATCATTTTCTGTTTTTCTCAGTCCAGATTGTGTTATTTTAATTCATTATATCATTAAGAATTATTCTTATATACTGCTGGGAAGCACTGATTTTGGCAAATATTGTGAGTATTAAGTGATTTGTTATAAAATAATGAAATAATATTTTAGGACTCCGCAATATAAAATGATTTTATATGAAAAGATATGTGGAATATTATGTAATATGTCAGATGGGTGATGTTAGGACTCATTAATAGACATAATAGATAAAGATTTTGTTGCGTAAGAACATTTTGTGTTAAAAATATTTGAGTATTCTTTGACTTGTTTTAAGATAAGAAGATTAGGACTAGATTTATGACTCAGTAATAATCTATATGGCTCAAGATTGCATCATTTTTGCAGTTTTAAAATGATTTCACATTAAAAATATTGGGAATATCATGTCATATTTGTTAAAATGAGTGTTCTTACGGCCCAATAATGAACTGAAGTATTTGTTAAAATGGAACATTTTGCAGCGTGAGATGATTTATGTGTAAAATATGGGGAGCATTGTGTAATTACTTTAAGAAAATGTCATGTTAGTGTAGAGTGATGATGTAGTTGAGGTGTTTTACAGTGAACAGATGGGAGGAAGATTATAATGTGCAGCAGAAACAGACGCGATGTGGTCGTCTTCATTGTGAATGTGAGACACACTCGTCCCTCGTCTCCTCTCAGGCTTCAGGGCTCCGACACGCCGAATGATTGACGTGCTGAGATTCTATTCTGCTGATGTCAGGACGGACGTTGTGATCAATCGATTAACACTTTCTCCAAACACCGACGGTGTTCAGCTGGCAGCTGGACGCCTGGCGGGTCGATACAGGACGCCGGTCATAAAACAAACATGAGACCCCTCCCGCAGCCCGGAGGTAACGTCTCTGCTCTGCTTTGGGCCGATCTGAAACGCCATCCCGCGCCTCGCCTCGCCTCGTCTTCCAGCAGAAAACAGGCGGAGAGGGAAGCTCGCGCCTCGGGCAACAACGTGTTCGACAACGAAAAGATGAAGGAGCTGCAGCTGAGAGAGCTGAGAGAGTTCCTTTGGAGAAAACAGGAGCAGAGGTGGAATAAAGGTATTCAAATCATTTACTGGAGAGAAAGCAGCAGGAAGAACACGCCGGAAACGTTGCATTCAAAATGTTGCACGGAAACAACTCGCTGAGTCTGATACTCTGAGAGCGCTCCAGGTTTAGGGCTCTGAGGGAGGTGATGTGTCCGTTAACACCTGAAGGGTTCATCCTGAAGAACACTGCACAAAGAGGCGCTAGCTGGTTAGCTTCAGCTACAACACCAGTTTATATTCCAACAAGGACCACACTGCAGGGACGGCATGTCTTTCAGCGCCTCACTGCACCAGACATGGAAACATCCAGCCTGTCCACCGGAGGAAAGCGTGTCAGCTTCACGTTTTGTGTCGCCGAGACATGAATATTACACGCCTGGACGTAGCTGCAGTGTTGATCACGTGGTCACGTGTTGTGCCGTGACAGAAGTCTACCTGCAGAGCTACTTACGTAGTATTTAAAGTGAGGAAGAACACTTACGGTGGGCGGGTTGGGAGGAACCACTGGACTTTCAGCCTGGTGTTTAGTTTGGTCGTGATGTTCAGACCTGCCAACCCTCCTGGTTTTCATCGCCCTCTCCCGGTTTCCTCCCGGGATCACGATTCTCCCATAACTCTCCCGATTTATGACACGATTTCACACTTGTTTTCCTTTTCGCTGGAACTGAACAGCGTGTATAATCCCTACCGTTTCCACCCAGACGACTATACAGCTACACCAACTGTCGTATCCCGACAGAGGAGCGCCGTCTATGCTCGCGACACAGCGCAGTTTGAGCTCATGTTGAAGCTGCGCTCGTCACAGATTTAAGGGAGGATTTAAGGGAGGATTTAAGGGAGAAATGAGGGTTGAGGAGGTTAAACGCTTCCTGTTTCTACCAGAAGATTCTCTGCTGCCTGAGCTGAGTCAGTATCAGCGTGTTGATCGACACCAGGCGGTCAAACAGCATCAGATCCATCTCGGTGGGTCGTGAGCCACGCGGCGCCGCAGCACGACGAACACGCACACACACACACACTCACACACACACACACACAGTGAGGTGAAATTAATCATGGGTCGGGCAGGCGGGTACAGTGCGGCCGCTCCATGCATATTTCATTCATCTCCTCCACACCACGACTCGATCAATCCTCCATGAATAAAAAAACAGCCACATTTAAACCGAGAGCTCATTTGCATCCGTCCCAACTTCCCCTCCATTCAGGGTCCGCAACCCGCCGCCGCCGCCGCCGCAACACACGACCCCACATCAGTCCATCTCCTATAAACCTCCGACTGCGCTGAGAGACGTCCACCTGGACGAGGACACACTCCATAGATAGATTTCTAAGAACATACTGAAACTAAATCCTCATCGACGTTGAGTGAAGTTATATAAATACAAACAGGTGGACTTGGCATGAGCATGAAAAGGAAAATAAAACAGTTCCTTTGTTGAAAGTCTCTGATTACGGTCTCGTCCTCCGAAACAAAACTACACATTACTTTCATTTTCTGTGTTGTTGTTTTGTAGATTTAAAATTTTGCACAATTTTGTCAATACAAACACAGCTATTTATCATTCTAATCTAGTTAGTTCTTCTCTCTGTGACTGTATGTTTGAATGTGCATTATTTCTAGTAAGTAGACGACTTTGAGTCGTATGGAGGCTTGATATTACATCTGTACGGTGACACTCTGTTGTGTTGTTATCAGTCTATTTATCTTTTAAATGAAAAGGTTAAACACAGGAATGTAAGAAACTGTAAGATACGATCATGTTTTTAATACGAGTAGTGGAGACAGTCTGGACAGGCTACTGCTGTGCACTCTTACAAATCATGCACAGTTTGCCGTATAGTGCCGCTGTGATCCTCGGATGGTTGACACAGAAAGATTGGTGAGGCTTTGTGCTTCTGTACATTGTTCAGTTTGTTTGAAGGGACTGTTTGTAAGTAAGCACCAAAACCTCTTGGTTGTCTCTAGTGAAGTCTGTTAAACAGTGTTGGCCGCGGTCGGAGGACGCGGAGGAGACCGTAGCTTTGGTCTCCAGGACCGGAGTCTCTGCTCCTCTGCTCCTCTGCCTGCCTTCACTCACACACCGCGCTCCTTCTCGCTCTCTCGCTCCACCTCTCACGTGCATGCTGCTCACTCCACCCTGCAGAAGAGTTAGTTTAGCTCTGAGAATATCTAGTGAATGTTCAGTGGACGTTTGGTCAGAAATAACTGCTGCAGCTCCTCCAGACCAGCAGAGGTTTCCCGTGTCTCGTGAAGTGACGGGGCTCCGCAGAGAGAAACGTTATCGTCTCCCACCAAAACTCCGGCGTCTCCCCCGTTCCCTCCGGCCGCGGTCGGGAGGTTGAGGCGGGAAAAGCCACCACTAGGATCAGGATTGATTGATGGAGAGACCTTGGTCTGGTCAGCTAACATTACTGCCAAGCAGCTGAACTCTAGAGTGATGCTGTGCTTTTAGCTGACGTGTGTCTCCTCACTGTGTTGAGTGATGCTCCTTCATGTCTATGTAGAGCGAGCACAAGGCCAGCAACAGGACGCTGACTTTCGTTGACTTAACGGCCACAGGTGAAGCTGTTAACAAGACATTAGGATTCTTACAAACAGTCCTTTAAGAGTGAGTCAGCTTCTTAGATAAGATAATAAATCCTCCCTCTTGCTGCTGCTTGTTAAGGAAGTCAAATAAGTCTCGACATCCTCCAGAAATCTGAATAAGACGACTAGAACAAGCCCACATTTAAAATGTTATAATTAAACAACAAATCAAGAAGCAATCATGATCTATAATCAAACTTTAGAAGCAGGGTGATCATATATAAAGCTTTTTGACTGCACGTCATGAACGTATTTACATCTTCATTCCTTCCTTTCCTCACCATTTCTTCTCATTCTTAACTTCTCTCCTCCATCCCTCCATCCACCATTAAACGCTTCCCATTCATTAAGCAGCAGTGCGATGCATTAGCGCCTCGTCGGCCGCTCCTCATTTGCATAAAGTCGAGGTCTCAGCTTCTTTATGCAAATCAGAGGCGTCCAGCGACGACTCGCTGCCTTCTGAAAAACTTTTAAACAAACTAATCGCTTGTCGATGTGAAATGACGACAGATTCAGACACTTTGTGGATTATTTCTCATCTCAGAAACACATTTCGGTGAACTATTTTCATGATATATTTCTAAACGAGCCACCGTGTTGGTTCCGGTTTGAAAGCTGAGAGCAGCAGCCCACGAGGGGAAGCATCATGCGTCCATCGTGCGTCCGTACTGGGGAAGCAGCGCGACCCCTCACGTCCAAAAACGCCCCTGTGGACGCGTACCATTCATTTCATCCTTCTTCGTTTCCTTGTTCCTAATTTCTTACCTCCTTTCTTGGTTCCTTCTTCTATCTTTCCTCCTTCCTTTCCTTCGTCCTTATCACTCTCCTCCATTATATTTTTCTTCCTTCCATCATCGCTCTTCATCTCTCTTCCTTCCTCCCCTCCCTCCCCTCTCTACCGCCGGTGTGTCTGTATTGCCGTCATGAATCTGTGACAGCGTATAGCTTTAGTTTGCTGCCTGACTCACTTCGGTGGATTTGGTTTTGATGACTTTAATATCGTCTGTGACCTGCTTCCTGTTTGAGAGCTGCAGGTAGACGCCGAGGTTTCCCCTCATAAATTATCCGTCCTGCTGCTGGGAAATAATAAACATCCGACCGACGGCGGCGCAGGATTACTAATGGGCTGCAGCTAAAGATTTGCGGCTTGGGCGATCTGTCACAAAAAATAATAATAATAATAACAAGTGTCACAGTCAGACGGGGAAACGCGGCGCCGTGTGTGAATGTGTGTGTTCCCGACGTGACTGACACCCAATAAATAACCCATTTCAATTTCTGAAGCAGTCATGATGATAAACTCCACAACAGGCCTCCACGCTCACCTGTGTTGATGCATTATGTCCCTCTCGCATGACAAAGTGGCCGTTTAATCACAAATCTGTCGCCATCGTACAGCGGCGAGGCTCCTGGTGGCGGCGGGCGGGCGGACGGGTTTCCTTCCAGGATCCACTCTGCAAACAGAAATACATCTTAGAAAGGCCTCGCCGTCATGATGGGAGCCTATAAATCACACAGGAGACAGCAGAAATCTGCATTTTGTTTTATTTTCCTCTGATCATGGATGAAACCGTCAGACGGGTTTAATATCAGACATTACTGATGTTTCTAAAAGAAAAATACATTATCTGATTTCATAGAACCTTTTCTCTCTTTAATTATTTTACTAGTATAGTATGAGGTAGTACTACTAGTATAGTGTGAGGTAGTACTACTAGTATAGTGTGAGGTTGTACTACTAGTATAGTATGAGGTAGTACTACTAGTATAGTGTGAGGTAGTACTACTAGTATAGTGTGAGGTAGTACTACTAGTATAGTGTGAGGTTGTACTACTAGTATAGTATGAGGTGGTACTACTAGTATAGTGTGAGGTAGTACTACTAGTATAGTGTGAGGTTGTACTACTAGTATAGTATGAGGTAGTACTACTAGTATAGTGTGAGGTAGTACTACTAGTATAGTATGAGGTAGTACTACTAGTATAGTATGAGGTAGTACTACTAGTATAGTGTAGAATACAGCCTGTGTTGAAGGGATGAAGGGAGGAGGAGGATGATGATGATGAAGGGAGGAGGAGGAGGAGGAGGAGGAGGTTTCTGCTGTGATTAGATGAAGCAGAGATTAAAACGGTAACAGCGGTTCGACTGTCTGAGGCGGTTTTGATGTCGGTGGTGGGGGAGATGGGGGTTGGTGTCGTCCTCCAGCGGCCTGCTGACCCATCTGACGCCACTCTAATTGGACTTCTTTAATTAGCCAACTGAGGCGTCTCCGTCCCTCCTGCCCTTCGCCAACAGAGAAGAAGAAGAAGAAGATTTGGCGGGCGGAGCGTTTCCTGCGGCTCAGCTCAGGGACCTCCTGATTGGGCCCTCAGCTTTTTCCTCGCCGACCTTGCAGAGAGCCGGAGAGCGAGTTAGCCGTTCGTGAAGTTACAGGACAGGTAAAAGACAGGTAAAGGGACAGGACAGAGGACAGGTGGAGTTACAGAGAACGGGACAGGTGAAGTTAAGACAGGTAGACTTACAGGACTTTTGCCCTAGAAACTTTGAGGGAGAGTTGAAATAAATTAGTTTGTCTTCTCTCTCTCTCAGGTAGAGGACAGGACAGAGGACAGGACAGGTAGAGGACAGGACAGAGGACAGGACAGGTAGAGGACAGGACAGAGGACAGGACAGGTAGAGGACAGGACAGAGGACAGGACAGAG
>CAKAOH010022807.1:10402-29443 GCA_916701665.1 Sebastiscus tertius | reverse complement strand
AGGAGGAGGATGATGATGATGAAGGGAGGAGGAGGAGGAGGAGGAGGAGGAGGAGGAGGTTTCTGCTGTGATTAGATGAAGCAGAGATTAAAACGGTAACAGCGGTTCGACTGTCTGAGGCGGTTTTGATGTCGGTGGTGGGGGAGATGGGGGTTGGTGTCGTCCTCCAGCGGCCTGCTGACCCATCTGACGCCACTCTAATTGGACTTCTTTAATTAGCCAACTGAGGCGTCTCCGTCCCTCCTGCCCTTCGCCAACAGAGAAGAAGAAGAAGAAGATTTGGCGGGCGGAGCGTTTCCTGCGGCTCAGCTCAGGGACCTCCTGATTGGGCCCTCAGCTTTTTCCTCGCCGACCTTGCAGAGAGCCGGAGAGCGAGTTAGCCGTTCGGTTTCACCTCAGAAAGGGCGAGGAGGGAGTTGGAACGGAGCAAGTGTTTCCAGGTTATCGGAGCAGCTGCTGTCAAACGTTCAGACAGCTTGTTGTTTGTTTTCGTCAATGCTTCTTCTTCTTCTTCTTCTTCTTCTCCTCTTCCTCCTCGCGTGGAGAGGAGGTTGGGGGGTTCCCGCCGGCGGTATAAAACGAGCGCTCGCTAATTTAACTTATTAGATTTGGCTGTAAATGAAATGTGCTTATTCCAGCGTTGTTCTTCAGATCGCTCTGCATTAGCAGCCGTGTTTAGTTGGACTTCTTCCTGAAAAGCAATCAGTCCTCCCTAACTGGATCTCTGTAACCACGTTTGCTCCGCTTAGTGTCATAAAACGCCGGCGCGTCGCGGCTGATCGTCCTTTCTATGAAACCTGAACTGCTGATGGAAACGCAGAAGAGGAAATAAAAGAAAGCTTGCAGTCAAACTGAGGGAAGAGATTCAGAAGGAGAGATCAGACTGCTCACCTGGACTCTTTAGTTCCTGCAGAGAAACACGGAGGACGGAGACACAAAGACACGGAGGACGGAGACACAAAGACACTCGACTCACGTTAACGGAAAGACGCCGTCGGCAGCTTCAACGCCAACCAACTGCATGAAAACATGAAAACATTCAGAGTGAAACATCCACACAGTCCTCAGGCAGCCTGTCAGTGTCTGATGAGGCTCACCTGCTCAGGTGTGTCACCTGGCTGTGAACCACGGGGGCGGAGCTGCAGCCAGAGGTGGAGGAGGAAGTCTTTAGAGGTTTTATTTCAGTAACAGTATCAGTACTACAATCTGGAAGTACTCCATTACATCAGAGATACTGCAGTCAAAGTGAAAGTACACAAGTACTGGCAACAAAATGTACTTAAAGTATCAAAAGGATAAAAGCACTCATTATGCAGTAGAGAGAGAGACAGGTAGAGTTCAAGGACAGGTAGAGGACAGGACAGGTAGAGAACAGTACAGAGGACAGGACAGGTAGAGTAACAGAGAGCAGGACAGGTGAAGTTACAGGACAGGTAAAAGACAGGTAAAGGGACAGGACAGAGGACAGGTGGAGTTACAGAGAACGGGACAGGTGAAGTTAAGACAGGTAGACTTACAGGACTTTTGCCCTAGAAACTTTGAGGGAGAGTTGAAATAAATTAGTTTGTCTTCTCTCTCTCTCAGGTAGAGGACAGGACAGAGGACAGGACAGGTAGAGGACAGGACAGGTGGAGCTACAGAGGACAAGACAGGTGGAGTTACAGAGGACAGGACAGGTAGAGGACAGGACAGAGGACAGGACAGAGGACAGGACAGGTGGAGTTACAGAGGACAGGACAGGTAGAGGACAGGACAGAGGACAGGAGAGGTAGAGGACATGATAGGTAGAGGACAGGACAGGTAGAGGACAGGACAGGTGGAGTTAGAGGACTTTCTCTATACATTTTGAGGGATGTTAAAATAAATAATTGTGTCTTCTGTCTCTTCTGAAGTCCACAAAGTGAAAATGAGATCGAGAGGAAGTGACAGATTTTCACGAGACGCCTCCGACTGAAACAGAGAGTCAGAAATCAAACAATCAAACTTCTGCTTCCACATTTGAACACCTGGTTGACCTGAGATGAATAATAATCTAATAAATATATCAATCTAATAAAGAACTGTGCAGGTCGTCCCACAGCTCCGTGTCTTTCATCACTGATCACAGATCAATTTCTAACAACAGACTTCATGGTGAAGCTTCTTCTCCTGGATCCACAGAGATCCTCTTGGTACTGAGGCATGCTGGGAGATGACGTTGGGTGATGTAGGGTGATGGTGGGGGAGGTTTGGGGGGTCCTGTGGGCGTGAAGCGGCCCTGGCAGCCCTTAATGCAGCTGTCAGGCGTCCTGGTCCAGCGATGCGATTTTCCCCGTTCCGTCACCGTCACCGCCAAGATTATACGGCTTTTAAATGAGCTGCAGCCACGGGGAACAGCACCCGGGGAACGCCTGTCGCCGCGGCAACGTGAGCCATGATTTGCCGTGCCATTAATCTCGCCGGGGAGATCTAGACTCGGCCGATTTGTCCCGGCCAACAAATGAAGCTGTAAAACTTCTCCCTTCCCTTCCTCCCCCCTCCTCCCCCCTCCCCACGCGTGTGTCTCTCTGGATGATCCGGCTGACAGGAGCACGGACGCCGCCGTCACCCGAAACCTGAGAGCTGCAAGCACGCACGCCGCCGGGCGTCTCATCGACCAATCAGAAGAGGAGATCCACGCAGGTGTCAGACTCTGTGGAGGGAACGAGAAGAGACACGACGCCTACAGTACGTTCCTGTGAGATGGATGGAAGTGAAGGGAGGATGGACTGTTAATCAAACAGGAAGTCAGTTTGTTAATCACCGTCAGCACCATGAAGCGGGCCTCCGGTCCGGCTCCCTGCTGGTCAACAGAGACGTTTAAAAACACACAGAAGTCTGAAGTCACAAACACATTCACTGACGCTGATGTGTGGCTGTAAATGGCTTCATGCACGTGTTAGTGGACCTTAAACTACACAGCTGTACAGATGTTTCACTCTCTAACAGCCATGATGAACTCCCAGGTGTTCACCTTTCCTTCTACTCTCTCGTTAACATTAAAGCAGCGCCACATAAATATGAGCTTCCCACATTCCAGCCTCTTTCTCCAACAGTAAATCACCGTGTGAAGCTTCACTGGGAGCTTTTAAAACATCACACCACTTTATTCCTGTCAGTTTTTAGGTCTTCATTAAAACGCTGGTCAGAAGACAAGAGGTCGAAGTATTCTTACGATATCTCACGAAAAAGTTACTCCTCCTTTTTTGTCCGTTTTCCTACGAATGTCCAGCAACACGTGTCAATTTACACGCGTTACATGCACACAGTCTTTTCAAAATAAACTTCCGTCTTCACAGGAAGCAACGTCCTGAGGTTTAGGCAGCAAAACGACTTAGTTGGGTTTAGGAACAGATCCCAGTTTGGCTTAAAATAACAAATGGTGTTACTGAAGTGTGTTACTTAATAAATCAACGTTGACTTCTGGTTTCACACGGGACACGAACGCCGGTCTCCACGGTGAAAGTCTGGTATTTTTTTTCACGTGGCTAATTTTGTAAATTGAAACAAAAAACGCAAAAAAACAAAAAGACATTTTTCGAAATTTTTTCAGACTTTTTTATTCTGACATTTTTCAGATTTCTTTGGAAATATTTTGGAATTTGTTTTGCACTTTTCTTCCGCCTTTTTTCAGATTTTTTTTCAGATATTTTTCAGTCTTTTTTTGTCTGAAATTTTTTGAATTTTCTTTGGAAATTTGTTGAAAATTTTCCGGAATTTTTGTTTACTTTTCTTCTGCCTTTTTTCGGAATCAAATTTCTTCTGTAAGTTAACTATTATAATATTAGCCAGCTATCCACTTTACATACCGATATAAAACCTGAAACACTGCCAGGAAGCTGCTCTCCCTATGATTCCTTTTTTTTGTCTCTCCTCTCTTTCTTTTTCTCCTGAAGTCCTCAGTATTAGCATCAGTATTAGCATCAGTATTAGCATCAGTATTAGTGTCGGTGCAATTCCACATTTAGAAAGGAACTATCTTTCATAGTGAACAGGTTAAATAACATCACAGGCAGATTCTTTTCACTTGCTTCAGTAAAACACCCTGCCTGTTTTGATGTTTTATATTTTTTACAGTGTACAGTGAGTCTCCAGCTGTGCTCCAGCTGTTCCAGGGTCGTGTATCAGCTCATCACATGTTTGCAAACAGTCTCCTGTTTCTCAGGCCCTGTGCTCGGCCCCGAGGGGCCCCTCAGAGACCCGGTGGAACATCTCGAGTGTTCCTGCTTTGTTTTTTGTTTTTTTCATACCCTCGTCTTCTGTCTCCTTTCATGGCGACCATTAGGCAGCCGGCCAGCGGCGGCGGCGCTTGTTGTTTCGGCCAAACAGCATCAGAAGCAGCCGTGGAGGCGACTCCAGCCTGAGAGAGGGAAAGTTTTAATGGGTAGGAGAAGGGGGAACTGGGTCGGTTATCTGCCCTAACTGGTCTCCCAGGCCCCCCTAAACCTCTCCACCCCCCCAGCACAGCATCATGGATCCTCCAGCTCCAGCTCCAGCTCCAGCCTCGCTGGGTTTGCTGTTTGTGGCCTCGGGGAGGGACGTAGCAGCGGTGGTGGGGGGGTTGTTGGGGGTTGTTGGGGTATTCTGGGAGTCGTGTCCTACATCAGCTGTTTTTCTATTATTATTTTTCTTTCTCCCTCTTCAGGACTCAAATCCCCCGGCTGCTCGTTACACACGAGCTTTCTAAATTTAAATCCTCACGGTGGGAAAACATGAAATAAGATTAGACGCGGGGGAACGTCTCCGAAGAGCATGTTTACACACATTCTAATGAAATATAGATTAAATATATAGAGAATAAAACTCCATCATGAACTCATTTTGTTCTCTCTGTGTACGTATCACACTTTCATTTATACGTTCCTAGAATACGTCCTCGGAGCAGCGTCTCTTCTCTGACATTTAATCCTGATACAGATGTTAAAAATAAGAAGCTGCAGCTGTCTGGAGAGTTCACAGCAATGTGATGTATTTTTAAAACGTATCCTCATGACGGTTTGTATGATATCCTACGAATGTCCAGCAACACAAGACAACATCCGCTCCAGTCTTTTCAAAATAAACTTCCGTCTCCACAGGAAACAACTTTAGGAAAGATGGTTGTTTGTGATGGAATGACTACGGAAGTGGCGTTACTTAATTACAGAAGTTACACGACAAATACATCAACGTTGACTTCTGGTTTCACGCGGGACTTGAACGCCGGTATCCACCCCGACCTCCTCCTACGAGACGTTTGTCACTCTTTATACTTCCTGGTTCACGATTACGTGGATTCACGGTTCGTGAAATGGTCACAACATTTTCTGTATTGATTCGTGTACGTAGACACGAATTTCACATTTTTTTCGTGATGGTCAGCACAAAATCAATTTGTACGTAATCCACTTTAAGTGTGAACGTAACGTAACAAACGGAAGTATAAAGAGCGGCGAAAGACACCCAGGAGTCCGCTGTTCGCGTCCCGCGTGAAACCAGAAGTCATCGTCGATTTCTCACGTTAATTCTGTACTTTAGTAACGCCACTTCCGTAGTTATTTCAACCCAAAACACCATATTTTACTAAACCTATAACCAAGTAGTTTCCTGAGAAGACGGAAGTTTATTTTGAAAAGACATGGAGCAGAAATCGACACATATTGTTGGACATTCGTAGGAAAACCTCCTCATTTTTCGTAGGAAATCATACGAACCGTTGAGGATGACGCTGCTCCGAGGACGTCTTTTAGGAGCGTGTAAATGAAAGTGTGATACGTTTGTATATTCTATATATATTATACACGTTTGTATATTCTATATACTGTATGAAACCAGAAGTAAACGTTGATTTATTTGTCACGTAACTTCCGGAGTTATTGTTACCCAAACCACCGTCTTTTCCTAAACCTAACTAAGTAGTTTTATTTTGAGAAGACAAAATTGTAACATGCGTCACTGGGTTGCTGGACATTTGTATGAAAAAGCACAAAATATCCGTTACATACACATACATGTAAATATATATACGTAAATCGTGCTGAGCGTCACAAAAAGAATGTCTGCTTTGACATTAATGATAAGAAATTGGAGATGTGATGTGTCCAAAGAATTATTATTACATTCACCTCCAGAGATCCGCCCCAGGAGGTAGAAAGTGTGAACTTTTCCTGGTGGAGGAGGAGGAGGTAACTTTAACAGAAACAAACAGAGAGCGAGGAGGTGTATAATGTTCAGAGAGTTTCCAGCAGTTTGATGAGCAGCCGGGTGGAGAGCAGAGAACAGAGCGCGAGGCCTCGGGGACGCACAGCTGCTGCTGGAAATCACGTTTCTCTCTCTTTTCCTGAGGCTGAACCAGAGACTTCTACAACAACACACCTGCAGGTTTTTCTGCTGAATCTGGATCTGTGTGTCTAAAAAAGAAAAAGTTCACTTCTCACAGAAAGAAATGTAGTTTTTTCACCTGGATGCCCGGAGATGTGTTCGCCTGTGAGTCGTCCTCGTCGAGAGGTTCAACTAAAAACCTGAAACAGCAGATTTGACTGTTTAACGGCAGACGGAGGAATCAGATGGACCGCTGAGGATAAACCTCTCTTCTTCCCGCGGTTGGATCCGACAGACTCGGAGCAGGATGGAACAAAAGCAGAAATAGCAAAAAAAGAATCACCGGTACCGGCTTCTCAAATGTGAATATTTGCTTGCTCTCTTAGTTTTCTCCCTCAAAGCGCCGGGCTTCCACTCAGGAGACCGGAGTTCCCCGTGTGAAATCAACAACGTGTAGACGTCTTTGTGTTCACAACCAGGAAGTTTCACCTTTGAAACAAAGTTATTTTAACCCAAAACACTCAATGTAGCAGGCAGAGGAGGCCCCTACTGACCCACCTCTATGGTGCTTATAGCGACTGATGATACACATTTAACGGCTGATAACAGATCAATCGGTGGTTTTAGCATCAAAGTGCTATTCTTCCTTCAAGCACTTCTAAAAACGTTTCCCAACGTGACCTGACGTAGGTTTCAGCATGATGTTTCATCATGATATATATATATATATATATTTATATATATATATATATAACTATGGAAGACAGAACCTGACGAAATCAAAAATAAATTAATAAATAAATAAAAGACTTGATCAATAGATAAATATGTCAATAAATATAGCAAAAATAATATTAAAAATAAATGGAGTCATTAATTAATTGATAAAATGTGACATAAATTGAGATTTCTGTTTTAATTTGCTTCCTCATTTATTCATCTTTGTATTTATTCCCATATTTATTTACTTTTGTTTAATTTTCCCTTTAATTTATTCGTGCATTTATTTTTATTAATTTTATATTAATTAATTTATTTTTGCATTTGTTTTTTACTTATTAATTTATTTTTGCATTTATTTTATATTTATTTTTAAATGTATGTATTTATTCATGTGTTTATATTTATTATTTTATAAATGTAGTTATTTATTTTTGCATTTATTTTTATTTATTTCATATTTAATTGTTAAATGTATGAATTTATTCATGTGTTTTTAATTTATTTTTTCATTTAATTTTTAATTATTTATGCATTTATTTTTATTTATTTATTATATTCATTTTAAATGTATGTATTTATTTATGTATTCATGCTTTTTTTCTGCAGAATGTTCTCTTTGCATTTCACCCCTTACCTATTTCACCAAAACTCATTTATTTTTGTGTTCTTTTCTTTATGCATTTCAGCCTCATTATGCAAATGAGGGAGCTGTCACTCAACGTGTGTCGTCTGATGATCGCCCACATCAGTCAGTGATTGGTCCGCTGTGTGCAGGTGAGGTCATGTGATTTCTTTTCCTTCCTGACTTGATAAAAGTCAGTCTGAACATTAAAGTCATTATTGAGAAACCATTATTCAGATTAATTCTCCAGAAGTGAATCAGATCTGAGATCTTAATGACTTCTTGTCTTCACTGTTTATGAAGCGGAACGATAAACTTCCTGTGGGTGTTTTAATGTAACAGGAAGTCTTCAGCGGTGAGAGCCCGCTCTCAGCCCTCCTACCGCTCGTCTGTGAGACGCCGTTAATGAAGCTGAAAGTCGTGGAGGAAAGACGGTTAAAGCCGCGGCTCTCGGCTGCTTATCTGAGAGGTGTGAACAGGTATTTACTCCAGCTGGGAGAGACGCCGGCCCAACAGCTACCTTGCTAACGCTGGATTAGCGGCGGGGCCCTGTCAGCCCGGTTTCACCGGGGGACCACATCAGGAGCCCGTCAGGAGCCCGTCAGGCCCGTCGGTGTTAATGCTGAGGGAGGCGGTTAATGCTGCCGGTAGAGCTGTCCAATGATCAAACAGGAAGGGGTCCTTCTGAAGGGGCTTTTACATTTGGTATTCATTTTTAATATCAATATCATATTTTTATTATCCTTATGCATAATACATAAATAAATACATTTAAAAATAAATACAAAATAAATAAAACATAAATACTAAAGTAAATATATAAATTACAAAATGAATAAAAATAAATACATGAATAAATAAAATAAATTGAACGGAGGAGTAAATAAATAAGGGAATTAATACAGAGATAAATAAATAAAGAAGCAAATTAAAACAGAAATGTGTCACATTTTATCAATTAATTAATGACATTTAATTTTAACATTATTTAAAAAATTGTTTTAACACCACAAATTTTTTTTAACGCATTAATGCAACTTGCAATTTTTAGGTTGTAGCGGCTCAGTTTTAAGGTCAGACTAGCTGGTCGTGAAGGAGGTCAGATAACGCTCCAAACTTACGTCCTTTGACCTCCGACCTCCAGATATGTGAATGGGTTTGAGTTTCGTTCTTATTTTAAGCACAACCATGATGTTTTTCCTAAACCTAACTCATAACTGCCTCACGATAACCACGTGGCGTTAAATGACACATGCGTCATCGTGACACATTGAATGTCCTTAAAATAGCGTAGGCGTACTCTTCATACGCCTCCTCGTGAGATCAGGTTGAGCGGCCGCAAATCAACCCTTTAGTGAATTCGCCGCTGACAGTGTAACGGGCGCCATTAATGATTTTTGTGACATTCCTGATGTTTCCTCCAGCGCCAACATCTGGCCAAGATTCTCACGTGTACACAAGAAATGTAAATGTTGACAGATTGATAAATCATCAGTCATGTCGTGACCCCGTGACTCTAAACTTAAACATGACTCTGCGTTACGTGCTGTGATTTAACTCCTAGAAGAAATGATGGAAAGTTTTGAGTGTGAGTCTCTGCGCCGCTGTGAGGAATAGAAACATTAGTAATCTGCAGAGGAAGAGCAGCTCACACTCAGAATCAGGTTTTATTCCCTGCAGACTGAAACTTTCCGCTGAGGCAATAATCAGCTGTGATTTACATGATGGACAGACTTCAATAATGTCTGTCTTTGTCAGTCAAGTGTCACCTTTAAAAAGAGCCTTCAATCACATTTCACTGACAGGAAGAATTAAGTGGAGAGGAAGGATGAGAGGAGCTCAAAATGAAATTTTCCTCGGCGATATTATCATCCTCCCGCTGTCGCTCCGCCGCTCCTCGCGCCGATAAGAGCGACTCCTGCCTTTTAAAGAGGCAGCGCGACACGGCCGCTCTTAATTCTCATTTTATCTGGCAGCAGTCGTGGTTGGAATATTTGTGTGTTTCTCTTTGCATGTTCTCTGCCCGTAAATCGCTGCCGAGGTCTTTGTGGAGGATTTCGTTAAATTATACAGCAGCCGATAAAAACCGGTGTGTAGCTTTAAGAAGTTAAAGCAGAAGATGGACTGCAGAGAGGAGGAGGAGGAGGAGGAGGAAGAGGAGGAGGGCTTTCACAGAGCAGATGACTTTGAAGAGCAGCTGGAAGATTCGGTTAATCCACTCGGCAGATTTGGCGGCACAAAGAGCGGCGAGGAGGACGAATCCGGGGCCGACTTAAAGCCTCGCTCCTCTTCTTCCCGCTCTCCTCGTTTCCTTTTCTTTCTTTCTTCTCTGGGCACAGAAAGACGCTCTGTCACCGTGATGTCGCTCTCTGCTTGAAGAGAGGTATTACTGAGGATTTCTCTCAGAGAAGAAGAAGAAAAAAAATCACCTTAACAAGTCCTGAAGTCTCACAATTGTCTTAAAGGGAGTGAAAGGAATCCGTCAGAGGGTTGAGACGAAGTTTAACATTTAATATTCATGACAAAGAACAATAAAAAGTTACAGCTTAGAACAAACAAACAGTTTCAGAATAACAGACTGAGACCTTTCCATAAGAATGGTAGAATTATAAACTTTCAATCACTTGAAGTTTCTTTTAAGACGGACAATAGACCAGAAAGACCACTGTGGTGGTTAACTATCTTGTTTTTGATTGATGTTCAATATTAACTGTACGAAATCGCACGCTTGAGCTCAAACCGCGCTGTGTCGCGAGCATAGACGGCTCTCCTCCGCCGGGAAACGGCAGTTGGTGTTGCTGTACTGTTGTCCGGGTGGAAACAGTAGAGATTATACACACTGTTCAGTTCCAGAAACAGACTAAGACTAGAAGTGCACTCGGAGAGCGCAGACCTCCGCCAAGGCAGGTTTCATGTGCAACATGTGTTTTTGTTTATGTTGAGATCAGCTGTCCGTCACGGAGCAGCATAGCGGAGCGTCGTAAAATCACTTCAGTGGAGGTGGTCAGAAACTAAATAAAACTCACCTAAAGCGTCGTCGTCACTCTTTGCAACAGTCACCAAGTGTGCGTTGGTCGTTGGTCGAAGTCAACTGTGATGTCACCGTGTTTGAGGAGGAAAGCTGACGGAAGGAGAGAGCGGTCATGAACGCGTCATCAGTTACACTGCACATGTCCTAAAGCCTGTGGTGTTAATGCACAGGCTGAGCGGAGTTATTCAAAACATTCCTGAAGCCGGATCATGATCCGGATCGCCACCAAAATCAAACAGATTGTTCATTGTGCCACACCCCACCCCTCCAAAATACCATTCAAATCCATCGCAGACTTTGGAGTAATCCTCCAAACGGACAAACCAACAAACCAACGCCGGTGAAAACAGAACCTCCTTCCTAATAATAATAATGAAGAAAGTAAAAAACGTGTGAAGATTTTGACATAAATCAGGAGAAATACGGGAGAATTGTGAAACCAGGGAGAGGGCGATGAAAAACATGAGTCTCCCGGGAAAATCGTGAGGGTTGGCGAGTACGCCGCCTCGATCTCGTGAGGTTATCGTGACGACAGAGCGAGTCGGGATCACACAACTCTGACCAGCATGCATCGTCTCATCTCCTCTTCATGTACATGACCGTTCTTCTCCTTCTTCTTCTTCTCCCTCGGATGTTTGTTTTCTTTCTTTCTTCAAACGTTATCAACATGAACTCGCTCGCTGTGAACCCTTCACACATTCTTTCAGTCGCTGTGTGAGCGTCTCTCTGGACTCACTGTGTTGAAGGATGGAACACAACGACACGCTGGGCCTTGAGTCTGTCTTTGCTTCAGTAGTTTACATGTATGTTCACACTGAAGACGGCTGAATAGTGTTGCTGTTTGGAAGGTAAATGGAGTTTAAATGCTCTGTATATATATATAAAGAGCATACATATATATATTGACATGTGCAGTGTCTTTGTGATGAGCAGGAACACAGTCGGCTCTCAGAGGATGAAATCAGCTCTCTGTTTTCTCTCTCAGTTTTGGCTCCTCTCATCGAGTCCCATCTGCAGCTTTTTTTCCAGACTAAATTATTTAGCGTGATGCTAGTGGCAGCACATGGTGGAGTTTGGCTCGGTGTTGGTCCCCCCCCAACCCGCGAGCCTGGCGACTAATGTGGCAGAGAGAGAGCAGTGGGGGGGGGAAGATGGGGGTGCTGGTTAGCAGCGCCGCCTCCTGCAGCCAAACTCTCCTCCACATCAATGTTGATGGACGCTTAACGTGCAGCATACGGACACAGAGACACATTAGAGGGCTGTGATTGGTCGCTGATCCGTCATCAAGAGAGTGTGTGTGTGTGTGTGTGTGTGTGTGGAGGGTTATGGCAAACTACTGAACCAAATAAGCTCAGGCTGTTCTCATCCACCGTTCATAGCTGCTGTATACATAAGAAAAGTAATGCACTGTAGTTCCAAAATCAATTTGTAAAAGTATAAAGAGCGCTGAAAGCCGTGTAGCGAGGAGGTCGGGGCGGATGGGCGGGTCTAAAAGCATCAGACTTTCACCAGGAGACCGGCCTTCATGTCCCGTCAGAAACCAGAAGTCAATGTTGATTTATTTACCATCTTTTCCTAAACCTAACAAACTGGTTCTGTTCCTGACGAGAAAGTAGTGTACGTCAAGTTTATTTTATGAAGTATGCATACGTACAGCTCAGGTATATTCCCCTGAAGTATACTTTATGTACGAAGTGTACAAATTCAATTCTTCTTGGGACTAAATTGGCCCAATGTTTAGTGTATAAAAGTATTCTTTTAATGTACTTTAAGAGTAAGAATAGTAAACTTTAAATACTCAACTAGTTTACATCTAAGTTGTATTTCTGTACTGCAACTATACTATGAACTATACTACGAGTGAATACCGTTAGTTTAATAGTTATATACCTGTAGCCCCCTTTTTAGTTTATGAAAGTTCACTTTGTGTACTTTAACTTGTATTACTTAGCCAATGATTCATGTATGACATAAAGAGACTCCTTTTGCTATTTCACTTCATGTTTTGTGATGATAAAAAAGTTTTGATAAATTTGGAAATAACTGAAGGGTTGTTCAGTTATTTTGACTATAAGGATGTATATATATATATATACTGTATTAATACACTGACTATAAGGAGATATATATATACATGTATATATATATATATACTGTACGTGTAGCAGCGTCGTCACAATGTGGTAGAAATGGTTTTGGATGGACCTGCAGCTCTTTAATGGTTTAATCATGATGCAGTGGTGAAAAGAAATTACGAACATGAACAAAACACCATTCTCCTGCTTTGTAAAACAAAACGTTTCTAATAAAACAAAACGTTTCTAATAAAACAAAACGTTTCTAATAAAACAAAGCGTTTATAATAAAGCAGACAATAGAAACACTCTAATCAACAGTTTGTTCTTCATTGGTCGTATCGGGAACAATAAAACATAAATATAAAGCACCAACACACCAATAATTATAGTAGTTATAATAGTTCTATCTGACTGTATTTTAAAGCCGACTCTTCCTCCGTATTGTGGAGTTTATCTCCTAATGACTATAATTCAGATTGTAATTATTGTTATAAATATGATTCTTGTGACGGACCCCGGTGTCGGTCCTCTCCTCTCTGCGGCCCTCTTCAATAAATTACATCCATTGAATTATAAAAATGTCCATGTTTCTCCGCAGACAGACTTTCTCTTTTTTTCCTCCCTCCAACACAATTAATATGACGACTTTGAAATAGTAACCACAGTCTGCCTTTCTTCCCTTTTAATTCTTTTTTTTTTTGGACTCCGTGTCTGATGTCACCGGTCCATTTTGGCAGCGTTTTGCTTCCGTCCGTTCTGCAGCAGAAGAAATATGAGTGGTGTAATCAGTGCGAGGGGAAGAGCGAGGCCGCAGAGTTCACAGCTTCTTAATTAGTTTGCAGTATATGTGTAATTATTCCTGCATTTTTAAATTCACTTAAGGCGCCGTTCTCTTCATTTTTAAGGATCTGGTTCAAGGATGTCCTGCAGTTACAAATCAATCCCACATTAGGCCCAGAAAGCTCCGTGTAATTACACTCTTTTGTTTTTTTCTCTTCTTCCTCCGTGGAGGAATGAACGGACGGACGTATGGATTTAAAGCCAGACGCCATTTTTAGATTTTCACACTTTGTTTCTGATCGTCAGTTAAAAGAAGAGAAGAAGGCTGAGAGTCGCTGGACGAGCTGCAGACTCTCTACGGACACGTTGACATGCATCTGCACCGTCACATGTAATATAATATGTAATATACATATCGAGACAATGGGGGGTTCATATGTTAAAGATGAAGATGTGGAATCCAGATGTTTGTGTATTCAGCTCAATACTGAGCCCTAAAAACTATATTTTCTTAAAAGAAGTGAAATATTTCAGCAGATCAGAGAAGAAACAAAACAAGAAGAAGATTATAATTAAGAAAATGATCAATCAAGTTCATTTATATCTGAAATGATTTCAGTTGTTTCTGTAAGTAAATTAGATTTTAACTTCTAAACGAAAGCTTGTGTTCGTGTCGGTCAAAGGTAACAAATGAAGTGATTTTTATATAATTGAGTCCTTTTTTCTTAAAACAAGCAGAAAACGGATTATTATTATTATAAATCGGATTATTTCACGAGTCTTTTCCTCTCCCTTTCCCTCTTCCACTCCTTTCTTTCTCTTCATTCTTGTCTTCCTTCTCACCTCTACACTCTTCTTTTATTCTCCCCCTCATCTTCCCTTTCCCTCTTCCACACCCTTCCTCCTCTTCTCCTCCTTCCTCCTCCTCCCCATGTCTCCCTCTATTCTCCTCTTTTCTCCCATCATCTCTCCTCCTATTCGCCTCTCCCACATCGTCTTTCCGTTTTTCTCCCCTGTTTTCCTTGTTACTCCTCCTCTTCTCTACCATCTCTTCCTCATTTCTCCCTCCTCCCTTTCTTCCATTACTTCCTTCCCTACCCTCTTCGTCTTCATCACACCTCCACATTTCCCCTCCTCTTCCTCTCTCCTCCTCCCCATGTTTCCAACATCTCTCCTCTTCCTTTTCTTCATCCCTTCTCCTCCTCTTTTATCCCTTTCCTCTCTTTCCCTCCTCTTCTCATTTCTTTCTCTTCCTTCACCCCTACACTTGTCTTCTATCCTCCTCATCATCTTTTTTTTCCTCTTCCTCACCCTTTCTTCCTCTTCTCCACATCTCGTCCATTCTCTTCCTCCTCCTCCCTCCCTATTTTCTTCCATTACTTCCCTCCCTATCCTCTCCGTCTTCATCACACCTCCTCCTCCTCCTCTCTTTCTGCTCCTCCTCCTCCTCTCTTTCTGCTCCTCCTCAGTGTTTTTCTGGATCTCAGAGTTCATTAATAATCTGCTGATCGTCCGGCGGCTGTTTGGACCCTGAAGCTTCTCACCACCACAACAACACAAACTTTTATTATGAAGCTGCAGCCGCTGTGTGAGTGTGTGTGTGAGTGTGTGTGTGTGTGTGTGTGTGTGTGTGTGTGTGTGTGTGTGTGTGAGCTGTAAATGTAATACAACAGGATGTTTTCTGGTCAAACTGCCTTTTAGATTTAGAAAGAGACGTTTTGGTGTCAGCTGCAGCGTTGTAAATCAGAGTGCTGTTGGTGCGTTGTGGAGCGTTTCACCTCAGAAATCTAAACGTAACGCCGCGCTGCAGTCTGAGCGTTGCAGCTAGAGGGCGCTATATCACGGAACAACGAGAGGAAGCTGACTCCTTCTGTCGGAGTTCACTTCCGCTCAAAACAACCGTCAAAACACACAAGAAGCCTTTTTCATTTCCCAGATCCTCGATTCCTTTCCTCGCCTCCTCTCCTCGCGTCTTAGTCCTGCTCACGGGAAATACAAGACGCGATGAGGCGAGGTGCGGAGAGAGAGCAGTCGAAGCATTGAAACAATGAGAAAGTGCATTACTTTACGTAGCTACAGCCTGCTACGTGTCTTGACTAAAAGTATTCAGTTCACATCGTGACGTTGGAGAAGCTGCAACCGGAGACTGTTTCACTAAAACCAGTGATAGATTATCAAACCTTCGATGAATCAGTCCGTCCTCCAATGCTCTGGTTTTGTTCCCTTGCCTCAAAGATAAATGATTAGAATGACATAAACTAAAAAAAACTGAGGAGAAAAATAAATTATGTAGGATATTTGTAGGCTGAATTCAACAATAAATTATTAAAATGTCTCAGAAAAATAAAAAAGACATTTTAGACCGGCCGGCCGGCCAGAGAACGAGGCTGCACATATTCTTTATTTTTCTTATTGTCAACAAATCTTCCTGATCAGACTCAAACCAAGGACGTGTTCGTCCTTCTCTCAAGACTTCCTGACTTCCTGTCTGTGGCTCTCAGCTCCAAGCCCGTTGGTGAAGATCCATCCATCCACTATCTGTAATCCGTGTCCTGTTCAGGATCCTTCAATGTCCTGTTCAATATATAGTTTAATATCTCCCTAAACCAAAATAGTTCAAATAGTTTTTATCAGACAAACAGGAGGAAATAGTGCATTCGTCGGGGACTATTTTCAGCGGCGGATTAATCCACATGTTGCCAGATCTCATGAGGGAAACAAGCAACCAGGTTTATAGAAACACAAAAGAAGCAGCCATACCTACTTTATTATGGACTGCATCCATTTTTAACTTTACATTTTTCTTGTTATAAACTTAAAGATTTGAATGTCTCATGTCGTCTTTGCATCCATTCTGAGCTTTAACTTTACATTTTTCTTCTTCTTTCTTGTCGAGCCAGATCAACACGATGTGCTCGTATATTAAACTTATAGAAACGGCAAACTGCCTTCGAATCGTCCCCGACTTGAGGGTGAATCCAACCTTTAAGTCCACTCTCCTTTTCCCCGATCTGTGTTGTACTTTTTGGAGCCCAAATAAGAAACTCAACTTTAGAAACAAGCAGCAAAAAAACGCAACCTGTGACTACTAATATTTGTAACGCAACGTCTCAGGAAAACAAGCCCAAAGTGGCTGATAATGAGCGGACTTGGCAGCTCTGCACACGTGGCGCTCTAGTGAGTACAAGAGGCAGCAGGACGGTGGATGTTCGGTTGAGTCAGAATAAAGTGTGAGCGTTCATGGTGATGAAGGAACACTGAATTATTGCCTCGATGTGTTTGTATGTTTCAATAATTTCAGAAAACAAAGCTGAAATGTGAAACTGAGAGACGGAGCAGTTTGTTCAAGGTCTTCCTCTTCCGCGTGTGAGAAACTGTGGACGTGTTTGTTTCCTCTGATCTCGACACGCTGACGACGCCACCGCCATTCATGTTTTCATTTCATCAAATATAAAAACACGGACAGACAAACAGTGATGATGAGGAAGAGGAGGAGGAGGAGGAGGAGGAGGTGGCGTTTCTGCTGCGCTCACATAAATGTGGATTTCTTTATGTCGCAGTCATCTAGTTTTTTACTGTAAAGAAAGAACATCGATCATCTATCTGAGGACTCTGCTGCTCTCTGGAGCTGAAACACGTCCCACACACACACTGGAGCGTTTCAGCGTCCCACACAAACTCATTTGTTTTCCAGCTCTGTGTTTATTATTTCCTCTTTTTTTAAAAGTCAAACTGACATGCAGACTGTCACACTTCTCCTTTCAAAGTGCCAAAACACTCAAACTAAGACTGCAAAGTCATCAACGCTTTTAAAGCACAGCTCCAGTGTTTTTGCACATTAGAGGGATTTTTCAAAATAAAATAATAAAAAAAGTTTGGCCTTCTTCATCTGCATATATCCTGACAGTGCAAGACTCTGTGATACGCTACACGGCCAACGTGCGTGAAAGAACTAAACTCCCAAAGCTAGTTTTTTAGACCAGCTCTGTACAACCACAACAACCTTTAATCTGAAGGTGAAACTCTGCTTCCATTTAGAGACTCCAGGATGAATTCACAGACTAGAAACATTTCAAAGGTAAATATTTCATGTTTTAAAAGTTTGTTGGAGCCTAAATGTGCCAATGAGTCTCACGATATCACGACACCAGGCTGTTCTCTTACACCGTTCGTAGTTATACATAATGCACTGTAATTCAGAATAATCCAAATCAATTCGGATTTATCCGACTCTTGTGAAGTGACGGGGCTCCGCAGAGAGAAACGTTATTGTCTCCGGCGTCTCCCCCGTTCCCTCCGGCCGCGGTCGTGAGGCTGAGGCGGGAAAAGCCACCACTAGGATCAGCATTGATTGATGGAGAGATCTTGGTCTGGTCAGCTAACATTACTGCCAAGCAGCTGAACTCTAGAGTGATGCTGTGCTTTTAGCTGACGTGTGTCTCCTCACTGTGTTGAGTGATGCTCCTTCATGTCTATGTAGAGCGAGCACAAGGCCAGCAACAGGACGCTGACTTTCGTTGACTTAACGGCCACAGGTGAAGCTGTTAACAACACATTAGGATTCTTACAAACAGTCCCTTTAACAGGAGAATGATTTTATTTTGTGTATTTTTTCATTTTAGTTGAGTAAGTAAAATCATTTTTCAGCTGAAGTATCCTACATGGTTCATTGCTCGTGTAGAGAGTCGGGTTTAAAGTGTTTAAACGGTCACAAACGGTCACAAACTCAATATTTAAAGTAGAATAGAAGTTAAAGAGATAGATATTATCATTATTATTGAGCTGATGCTCATAAAGCCAGGTAGAGCTGGAGTTAAAATAATAATATGTCACCTGTTTCTGACAGAAAGCTCACACGTTACAAACGTCTCCGTGTGTGTTTGTCCCTGAAATGTAAATGTCCCGGCGGCGGTGGCGTGTCTCCCAGCGAGCAGCATATTGAGCTGCAGACTGACAGAAGGAGAGTCTGATATTCTGCAGCAGATGAGAAAGTCGCCGCCTCGCTGCGAGATGTGTGTTTTATCCAATCCTGCCATCACCTCCAACAACAAATAATACCTGAGCCTCGGCCACATCGGCAGCAGCGGCAGCCAAATCTCATTAAGTCAGAGACGGGAGAGGCAGCAATTGTTTTTTATGTTGTCCCCCCTCTTCTCTCTCTCTCTCTCTCTCTCTCTCTCTCTCACACACACATCTCGTCTCATTCTTCCTTCTCTGCAATGTTGAAGCATAAAAAGAAGAGGCGTTGGAACCTCCTCCTCCTCCTCGTGTGCCGCCTCTGGCTCTGCGACGGGACGTTCTCATCAAATCATTACTTTTATTAACGGTCAGATGGCTTTTTAATAGAATCGCTTTATTATGTCGTTTCTCATTTTCGCCCTCACGGAGAAATTTCATCCCCATTTTGTTGATGTTGTTCTTTTCCTCTTTTCATATTTTCTGGCATTTATGGCTGCAGGGTGTCGACGCCGCCAACACAAAATTTTACA
>CAKAOH010022807.1:0-10382 GCA_916701665.1 Sebastiscus tertius | reverse complement strand
TTGGTTTCTGTTTGTTTCTGATAATTTGTTTTTAGGGAACATCCAGTCCTCCCTCTCTCTCTCTCTCTCTCTCTCTCTCTCTGAGAACTTCATACTTTCTTTCCTCCCATGTGATCAATCGGGATGTTTTTCTCCAGGATTTTATTTCTAAATTCAGGAGTAAACATGTCAAATATTGTCGTGGCTATTAGCTTCAGTGTGCCAATAGAACAGAGAAAGCTGAGAAACAAGCAGCAGCTGCAGCTCCAGTGAATTTATCTGAGGGCTCGTCGCTGCACGAAGACGAGCCGAGGACTTAAAGTCATTATACCTGAACAGAGGACATCACAGGTGGGCTGGAGAGCACCACAATGTAAAGTAACGTTTCATCTAAAAAGAACAGGATCAGGAGTCAGGAACATGTCGGCGTCAGCAGTAAAGAAACTAAACCCAGACTGAAGGAGATCGTCCTCACAGAGACAAATAACCTGCCAGGTGTTTCCGCTCCTTTCACCTGATTACCGAGTGGGCGTGTCCACACCGAGCTCTGATCGGCATCTCCCTCACACACATGTTCATTTAGCTTTCTTACTTTTCAGTGCAAGTTAAGTAAAAGTAAAATTATCCATGAAATAAAACCATGTGTGGGTAAGTAAGTAAGTAAAGCTTTATTTCTATAGCACCTTTAAAACACACCGTTACAAAGTGCTTCACACACAAGAAGAAACATCAAACAAGGAAACAACACAATGAGAAACACATCAAACACAAACAAACAAACACACGTGTGGATGAGTCCTGTAGAAAGACTTGCCTATAGAGACGGGTTTTTAGAAGCCGCTTAAAACAGTCAGAAAAGACAGAACAGACCCGATCACCTTTTGTTTTGCAGTTTGAGCGGGGGAGGCCGAGAGGTTCGACAGGTCGAATATGGAACAAGGAGATCAGCAGTGTAACTGGGGGCGAGGTCATGCAGCGCCTTAAATGTAATTATCAAGATCTTAAAGTTGATTCCGAACTTTACAGGAAGCCAATGGAGGGATGCCAGAACAGGTGTGATGTGAGACCGACGGCTAGTTCTGGTTAATAACCTGGCCGCTGCATTTTGAACCACCTGTAGGCGATTTAAAGCGAATGACTGAGGCAGGCGTTGAGGGAATTACAACAGTCTACACGGGAGAATATGAAAGTGTGAATTAAAAGTTCGAGATCCGTTGAGGACAAGATGCATCTGAGTTTTGCGATGTTTCTTAGCTGGAGAAAGCAGGTCTGGACAAGTTTAGTGACACGATGGTCAAAAGACATATTCCGGTAAAAGATGATACCAAGATTCTTTGCTGTAGGACTGATGTTGGATTGAAGTGGGCCAATAAACTGATGGATTGTCTGGTCCTATTAAAAGAATGTCTGTTTTATCAGGGTTTGAGAGACATCCAGTCTTTGGTTGCTGCTCAGCAGTCATGGGGGTGTGCAGGTCCAACAGGTGACTTCTGTTTCTATTATAAAGGTAAGAAGTAACATGATTTTATACGGCGGCTAAAAGCTGCCGGGAGGAATACAGGGGGAAGATTTGGGTGTACAAGTCTCTGTCCTGGTGACACCAGCATTTACAATATAAGAATATGTTTAATTCTGTCGGGTGAATCAGCCGAATGTGGGACATTTTCTTGCATTTCAGATTTCCGGAATATATTGCGATATGAACCAGTACATTAAATCCAAACCCAGTACCACTCCGACATCCCCAAAATGTCGGAGTATATACTATATCAAACCACCAAAAAAAAAAAGAAAATGCAGATATCACACTCATAAAAGAAACTGTAGACATATCGGGACTCTAAGTTTTCTCAGACAAATCTTTATTTCCTAATGTGGGACTGTCATGTCTGAGATGTGGGACACTGAGACGTCTGTTAAAAGACCTAAAATCACCTTAATTAAAGGGACTGTTTGCAACTTCTTACACGTATAAATCATTGCGGGTCGGTGCTCCTAAAGAGGGTCGACGCAAACGGCATGTAGGAGGAGGTCGGGGTGGATGGGCGGGTCTAAAAACACCAGACTTTCACCAGGAGACCGGCGTTCATGTCCCGCATGAAACCAGAAGTCATCGTTGATTTATTTGACGCGTAACGTCTGTACTTATTTACGCTACTGCCGGAGTTATTTTAACCCCAAACCACCGTCTTTTCCTGAACCTAACTAAGTCATTTTGTTGCCTAAACCTAACCAAGTCAATCTTTTCTTAAACCTAACTAAGATAGAAGTTTATTTTTTGAAAAGACTGGAGCGGAAATTGGTGCTGGATATTCGTAGGAAAAACTTTTAACTACTAATAACTTTTTATGAGATATCATAGTAACCGCTGTTTGAGAATACGTCGAGGAAAGGACATGGGTTCATTAAAATCAATAAAAGAGTTTCTCTTTTCATTCTGTTTCTGTATTTGAACAGGGACAAAGAACATTAACTTTATATATAACAAGCAAGGATGTAATGCATTTTTAAATTGCTATTTTCTACTTGTAGTCTGTGTGTCAGGTGGGTAAAATAATAAAATAGTAATAAGATTAGACATTATAAGATTTCATCCCCAACCCTGAAACAAAGCTGAACCAAAGCTGAACCAAAGCTGAACCAAAGCTGAACCAAAGCTCGGCTCTGCTCCACGAAGCAGGAATTAATGCAACCGGTACATTTGATGTCAAATCAAAACTGGAACTGTTGTCTTGATGGTTGCACTATAAGTGAAGTATAATCTGTAGGCTTCGTCCTCTGGGCTTCATGAAGTCTCACAAATAGTTGGACGGATATAAAGTCTGAAATATTGTAGTTTTGTTTCCAGAGAAACAAGATTCCTCCCGACCTACACGTCCAGCTAACAGGGTGACCTTTCACTGACTAATAGGACATAATAAACATATTAAATATCATTTCCACCACTCAGTTAATAAAGGATGGACGTCTTTGTCCCGGTCAGAAGCAGCGCCGGGTCTAATTGGAGCCGGGCTGATGATGTTGGGCTGGAGTGCCGTGAGAGGGGAGGACAGAGACGGAGTGACTGTTAGCTGAACTGGCAGGTGGTAAAACAGCAATTATAAAACTAAACTTTGTTGCTTCTCAGAAAGCGTGTCTTATTTGTAACGAGTGAAGTGATAAAAGAGGAAAATAATTGGATTTTTTCCCTCTGCCGTTCTCGCCCTCCAAGTCTTAAATGTTTGGGGAAAAGGATCTTTGAACAAAGTTTATTTCATTCTAACCTTTGATTAACGGTTTCCCCACTCGAGGCCATGCTGCAAAAGAAGCAAATTATTCTCAAGATCAAGCTTTTAGCCATCTCATTATCTATTTGCCATCTCTCCTCACTTTCTTTTCCTCCACTCTTCCCGACTGAAATGATGTGCCCGTCCTCTGAAAGTGGATGTGGTCGTGTCTCTTTAAGGCTCATTTACAGTCTGTTTGTGTTTTTGTCTTCTTCCCTCTGAACAACAACAAGGCGGCTGGTTTTTTTGGGCCAATTAGAGGAAGTGACCGCTGACATTTCAGACACAGACTGACCCGCCCTCACTGTCTGTGTGTGTGTGTGTGTGTGTTCAGGTCCAGTTTAAAATAAAAATGTCAGCCACCGGTGGGAGGGACTTGAACCCAGAAACCAAGAGACTTTAGAAAGTTTCAACTTAAGACAAACCAACCAGACACAACATTGTTGCAGTAATTGCAACGAAAAGTGTTTAATGTGACTTATAAAGTTTGTCTTCGTCTTTGCTCGACTTCTGAAGGTGCAGCGTTGAAGGAAGTTTTATCATTGAGCAGAAGACGCCAAACAGCTCAGGAAGGTTGGTAACGACTGAAGTGAAAGGTCACGTCTGCTCTACAGAAATGATCTAAGAAACAAGCATTTCAATCAGATGACGAGATTACTTCATTGTTTTGTGGTCTTAATCATCTTTCTTTTTCTTGAGAAGTGTCGGCATGTTACAGAAACCTGTTCGCTGATACCGGGATCAGATACTCGAGGCTTTCAACTACCTCCAATGGAAATATTTTTGTTGCCTAAACCTAACCAAGTAAACCTAAAAACTAAGTAACCCTATGATGGAAGCGTATTTGAAATGAGACACTACCAAAAAAAAACAAGACGGACACGCCCAAAAACCAAGATGGACACGCCCAAAAACCAAGATGGTGACGCCCAAAAACCAAGATGGACACGCCCAAAAACCAAGACGGAGACGCCCAAAAACCAAGATGGAGACGCCCAAAAACCAAGATGGACACGCCCAAAAACCAAGACGGAGACGCCCAAAAACCAAGATGGTGACACCCAAAAACCAAGACGGAGACGCCCAAAAACCAAGATGGAGACGCCCAAAAACCAAGACGGAGACGCCCAAAAACCAAGACGGAGACGCCCAAAAACCAAGATGGAGACGCCCAAAAACCAAGATGGACACGCCCAAAAACCAAGATGGTGACGCCCAAAAACCAAGATGGACACGCCCAAAAACCAAGATGGTGATGCCCAAAAACCAAGATGGTGACGCCCAAAAACCAAGACGGTGACGGCCAAAAACCAAGACGGTGACGGCCAAAAACCAAGATGGACACGCCCAAAAACCAAGATGGACACGCCCAAAAACCTTAGTATTTCTAATTCCTTCTTGTACTTCAGTAAAACATCTGAGTCGTTCTTCCTCCAGCTGGTTTTTGGGTCCGGAACATGAGAGTAAAATATTTTTCCTGAAGGTGGCTGACTTCCTGTTGGCTCTCTGCACACATGGATATAACTACGTGTTATTTTTAAGCATTCACCACATTTCACCGCGCTGAGTATAATTATCTCCAGCTATTTGTGATATAACTAAATGTCAAAGTGATTTTCTGTCCTGCGGAGCAGAAGCCGAGACCTCTGCAGCTCCAGCGTTCCTGCTGACGGCTGCACACTTTCCCTCTCAGACATTCAGCAGACGTCTCACCGTCACTCCACGGTGATGAATCAGGAAGAGATTTTCTCATCACAAGTCTTCTCTGTGAGCTTCAGCTCTGCAAACACTCGTCCATCTCTGCGTTTCCTCCGGCGGCTTCAGTCTGCTGCTGATGTTCATCTCAGCCAGCTCTTTAATATTTCATCTGCAGCGATATGATGAGCGAGGCCCGGCCGTCTCACCTGCAGCTGCATGAAGAAACTCTGGAATAAAGACATGGGCAGTTTTATTATTCTTATTTTAGCAGTTTCATCTCTGAATTATTAACAGCGCCGCTACCTGCAGCAAGGTCTGAGACAATAAGTATGCACCTCACTTTGAGCCGCTCATTAATTAATCACAACGCTCCACTCAGAATTATGGATTTTAATATCGTGAATAATTTATAACGAAGCTTTATTTTAACCGTCGACAAACAACTAATCAATATAATGAACTGGGGATCGGTCGATGGGAGTCTTCACTGTGAGAAAACAAGCAAACTTTTTTGAATATGTTCCCCAGCAGTCTTTATTCATCACACAGAGACTTTTTTGCTTCCAGTAACGAGCCGGGTGTCGCGACCTTCTGCCTCTGCAAACATTAGCTTTAAAATGGTCGACAAAGCCGCGGCGTTTAGCAGCCGTGTGACCCGAGCCGCGGCCGCAGTAATTATGTTGGTCTCTCTGAGCCGAGCGGAGAGCAGAGGAAGAGGAAGAGGAAGAAAACAACATCCACGTCTCCCAGAGACAAACAGTGAGAGAGGGCTCGCTCACTAAAGGTCAGAGTCTCTTTATCTCCTCCGCGACGCCGAGTTCACAGATGGTGAGTTTATCTCGTCACCATAAACAGACCACATGTTATTGATCTGGAAGACATCGGGCCAGTCACATTTAAATCCTCAGCTCACAGTGGGGATAACATTTTAGAAACTAGTGCTGATGAAACTTTAAAGATGCTAAACTCAGAGCAGATCTGTTGCCTCAACGTTTTGCTTGCTTCATCTGCGAGGGTCGCCAGTGTTTGCACAGCCAAGTTGACATCACACCATCAGACGCGGTCCGTGGTGGGGGGGTTCAGTGCGGCAGGTTTTCACCCGTCTGTGCACATCAGACATTTTCTGACCAGGTGGACCCAGACGGGCGGAGACAATGGAGAATTTTTAGGGAGTTTCGAGAATTTTGTTTCGAGTCACGATTCCACTAGAGCTTCCGACAGCGAGAACAACAGGACATTTCAGTTGAGACATTAAATATGACAATAGAATAGAAATAATTTAGTTTTACTTTTGTACGACACTTTGTAGGCGGACGTTTTACAGGCGTCCGGTAGTCGCTTTCAGTCCAAAATGGCAGAAACGTAGCTGCTGGGCACTGATGTTACAATGGAACCCAACACTATTAGATCCAACAAACACAAAGATTTCAGAGCGCTGTTCGTGTCCTGTGCATCACGTTACAGTCAGATGTTCGTGTCCTGTGCATCACGTTACAGTCAGCTGTTCGTGTCCTGTGCATCACGTTACAGTCAGCTGTTCGTGTCCTGTGCATCACGTTACAGTCAGCTGTTCGTGTCCTGTGCATCACGTTACAGTCAGCTGTTCGTGTCCTGTGTTCACAACGTTTAGTGTCATTTTCACTGTATAAACGTAATTTAAGCTCAACCATGTTAGTAGTTGTTGTCGTAGTAGTAGTAGTAGTAGTAACTACTACATGCTCAACCACCAAGCGTGATCCGAGGCTGATATGAAAAGTATTTTTGGTTCAGTAACGTCGCCATTCAAAGTATCTGTGGTTTGCAGAAACATCCAACGCCATCGTGCTTTGTGGCGTCTGGGTTGCATCGGCTTACTGAGGCTGGGTTTGGAGAACAGGATGTAAATGAACATCCGTCATGTCTGTAACAAGCTGCAGCCACACGCCATCAAACCTCCGACCGTCTCGCCGAGTCCGCCGCTTCGTTTGAACGGACAGCTGTCCTTCCTGTTACACAGACGCTTTGAACTGTGGGTAATTGCTCTGGCTCCGTGTCCTCTGTGAAAAGCCTGAACGATTGGAGGCCGAGAGGCCGGCGGCTCCGAGGCTTCAGCCCACACATAATGACGCACGCGAGCGCTCGTCTTCTGGTTGTGACCCGGCTCCACGTCTCTGACAGCGATGACATAACGCAGAGTTTCCCCACCTGGCTCCGTAATGAGAATTCTCATTATCCCGCCATTATCCCTCCGTTCTGTCTGCTCAACCTTTTGAAGGGAATCTGAGCACAATCTGAACCCCGGTGGCCCCCCCGTTTCCCCGGCCCCGGGCCCCGCCACTTCATGCATCCCCGGCATGATTAAAACGCCCGGCGGTGCGGCGTCCGACTACAGCGAGCGTGACGGGCCTCGGAGCGAGATTAAAAGGCCGTTTGACTCGGTGGAGCCCCGGCTGCCACCTCAGGTGTGTTTTTAAGGTGAGAGGCTGTCTGCGAGGGATTCAGCTCGCTGTTTATCCTCCTCCGGCTCGCAGAGAAGCCTGTCGAAGTGTCGCCTCGCTCGCAGCGGAGCGGGACAGCTCCGAACTGGAGGATTTCTCTCAAAGTGAGAGCCAAAAAACCCCACGCCATCTTCCACAGTTGGCAGCAGCCGCAGAGCCGCAGAGCAGAGAACTAAATCTGATTTTGTGTGTGTGTGTTTCACCATGACAAGACCTGCACACCTGAACATGCCTCATTTTACCCCAAACTTCCTCTTCAGCCTTTAAAACAGCCCATGTGTCTGTTTGTGGACTGAGCTGACTGTAACTTTGTGCTGCCGTGACACTGCAAAGACGACTACATCAAGTTTACTTTAAAAATGCCAGCGTGCAGACTAAAATAACTGGATTTTAAAGAGAGGAGTTGGCGGGAGCTGATGGCCTGAAATCCAACATTCAGAAACAGAAAAGTACAGAAATAGAGGACGTCTAAAGCTGAGAGGAGAAAAAGGAAAAGTCTGATGATGCAATGTTTGGCGTGACATCTCTGAAAACACATGAACTGATAAATGCTTTTGAAAAGTGTGTGCAAGGTGCCAGAGTCAAAGTTTGATTGTCGTCCATTAGCATCGACGCCATAACATTACTAGTTAGGGCAGCATTTTGTTTTCTTGTATACCAACTAAGGGAACAGTATAACCCTTAATAACTAGTAATAGTAATAATAATATGAACACAGGTTTAGTTGCGCACACACAATAATAAATATTGAGCTAAAAGAGGCTAAAAACCTGCGTTGAGATGACCTCAATTAATATGCTACAGAGCCACAAAATGACTCATCAAAACCGTCTGGTTGGTCTTTGGAATAAAGAAGGAACCAGCGTAACATTTTCACTGTTTTACTAACCCTGCTTCTGGTGACGGCGCTGCCGTGACGTTGAACGTGATGCAGCAGGAAACAAACCCAGAAAGGTCAGTGCAACAGAACGGCATACTCGTGATGGGAAGGGAGTGCCTACATATACATGCTACACGGTACATGATACATGGTAGACTAGCTGGTGAATAAAGTGGAGCATTGAGCAGCTAAAGAGACAGATATTTCCCTCAGGAGTTGGTGGAGACCAAAAACAGAGCTAAAACAAAGAGAATAGATTAGTGACGTTAGTTTCCCTGTTGAATGAAATCCTTGATTTAGTTCAGCTGAAGGAGGAAAAAAATGCAAAAATGTAACTAGGATGCATGTAAAGATCAGACGCATTCATTTATCCACGTTATTTTCTTAAAAAGACTGAAAATAAAAAAATACATTTTTTTTAAAGGTACCATCGTTGCCCTCGAGAGTAGGTACATTTATTTATGTTTATATGTGTTCTTGTACTCTACTACATGTGAGGACCAATACGTGTTGCTCTGGTTCTATATATGTGGCGTGGAGAGGAGGTCGTGTTGCTCTGGCTCTATCTATCTGGCATGGAGAGGAGGTCGTGTTGCTCTGGCTCTATCTGTTTTGGCGTGGAGAGGAGGTTGTGTTGCTCTGGCTTTATCTGTTTTGGTGTGGAGAGGAGGTTGTGTTGCTCTGGCTCTATCTGTTTTGGTGTGGAGAGGAGGTCGTGTTGCTCTGGCTTTATCTGTTTTGGTGTGGAGAGGAGGTCGTGTTGCTCTGGCTTTATCTGTTTTGGCGTGGAGAGGAGGTCGTGTTGCTCTGGCTCTATCTGTTTTGGCGTGGAGAGGAGGTCGTGTTGCTCTGGCTCTATCTATTTGGCGTGAAAAATATTCCGTATTAAACCGACTCTAAAAAGAAGTGGATGTGTGAACGTTCAGTGAACGCCTCCACCTCCACACCACCACCTCCTGCTTCATGTCAACACAACACCTGTGTGCAGCTCAGGAGCACAGCCGCGACCTTTGACCCTCTCAGGGCTCAGGGTCGCGTCTCTGCGGAGCTTTGAGCCTCTTCACAGTTTCAAAAGATTCACGTCACAACAGATGAAAAAACTCAAATGAAAAATGAAACAGGAGTTAACAAACATTTCGGGCCACCGTTCCCTCTGCGAGCTCCAAACATCCCGTATAAAAATCTATTTGCTGGACGGCTTGTAAATTGAAAGCTTTAGAGGTGGTTGTCTAGCAACTGGGGCTCGGTTGCCAAGCCCGGCATTACTGCCAATTATGGTGGGCAGGAGAAATTGCTGTTGTCCTTTTTTTTTTTTTCCTCCCCTCTTTTTCTGACTGCTGAATGTCTCTCTATTCCCAGAAGCAAATCAGCTCTCACTGGAAGATGTAACAACACCACGGATACCTCTTTTACCTCTTTTACCAAACATGAATGGAAAGTGATCAAAACACGGCGGCAAAGTTGATGAAAGAAATCTCCTAAAATCAGTGTTTCTTTAAATGGAGTTGTGTGAAGGTTGGTGTTTGTTCGGCGCTCCGTCGGCGTGTCTGTAATAATAACATGAATCAAAGAGGCTGTTTGATATCTGCTATTACAGACACCACTCCGTCACATCCTCATCCACTCTCTCATATTATCATCCTTCATGCCGGGACTCGCTCGCTGGCTCATTTTCTCAAAACACGATTCAGAAGTTTTGTAGCGAGAGAGAGAAAAAAATAATAATAAAGAAATAAAAAAACTGCAAACAATCCCAGAGCTAATGCATTCTTTCACAATTAGATTTCAGCAGCCGTGTTTTTGCAGCCCCACCTAGCTGCTGGGGGGGGGGGGGACACTGATGAAAACTAATGCTGTAATTCTGCTCAGATATTGCCACCTGACTATTAGATTTTGCCCTTTCTCTTGTTATGGGGGCCAATGTGCTTGTTGGTTAACCGAATTAGCTTTTGTGTGTTATTGCTTTACGTTCTCACCCAGAGGACAGTTTCAATAATCAGCCGAGGAGGAGGAGGAGGAAGAGGAGGAGGAGCAGGGCGGGGGTGAGGAGGAGGAGGAGGAAGAGGAGGAGGAGCAGGGCGG